>PVJA010004655.1:0-84419 GCA_004027025.1 Myocastor coypus | reverse complement strand
TTTTTTTTTTTTTTTTTTTTTTTGTCTTTTTGAGACAAGGTCTTGCTATGCAGTTCAGGCTGGGCTTGAGTTCACTTTTGTAGCCCAGGCTGGTCTCTGACTCACACTGATCCTCCTGCCTCAGCCTCCCAAGTGCTGAGATTACAGGTGTGCACCACCATGCCCGCCAGACCTGAGCTTACTTTTTTTTTTTTTTTGAGACAGGGTATCCCTACCCAGTTTAGGCTAGCCTTGAACTCACTTTGTAGCTCAAGCTGATCTCAGACTCCCAGTGATCCTCCTGCCTCAGTCTCCTGAGAGTTGTGATTACAGGTATGTTTTCCCACACCCGGTAAAGTCTCCTTTTAATGTGCAAGGATACATACACAGCTTCCAAGTTAGGACCAGGACATCTGTATGGGGCAGTACATTGGCAGAGTGGACATGCACATACACACACATAACCATGTGCACAGGCAACAGAGAGAGAGAGAGAGAGAGAGAGAGAGAGAGAGAGACTGAGACAGAGACAGAGGCAGCTACCAACTTGCCAACCTAGCACCAACCTACCTAGCTCCTGGCATAAAACACACACCTCCAGAGCTCAGGGTCCTAAAAGGCAGGATATCCACCATAAACCCTTTACACATTCCATATGAGTTACATATCTAGAAAGTAACCGAGATCACCCATCATAAGGCCCACATGTAAAGTACAGACACATTCCCATACTGACACACACTTGCCAACAGGTCCTGCACCTCACAAATTGGACCAGGTGTGGTGGTGGATGCCTATAATTCTAGCATTCAGGAGGCTGAGGCTGGAAGATTGTTGGGACTTTGATACCAGCCTCAGCTACAAAGTGAGCTTAAGGTCAACCCGAGCTGTGTAGTGAGAATCTGTCTCAAAAAGAAAAAAAAAAAAGAATGGGATACACAACTACAAAGCTAAAACAGGGCCTCCTGTCTCAAAATAAATAAGGGGCTATGGAGATAGCTCAACTGTCTAAGCACCTGCTGGCAAGCACAAGGACCCACACTTGATCCCTGGTATAACATACCACGCAAGTCCCAGAAGTCCAAGTGTGAAAGTCAGTTGGCCTGAAATCAGGTGTGGTAGCGCACACTTGTAATCCCAGGCCTGGGGAAGCTGAGACAGGAGGATCACTATAAGTCCAAACTGTGCAGAGACTCCTGTACACACACACACACACACACACACACACACACACACACACACATACACACACACACGAAAAAGATGAAAAATATAAAGGCCTGAATGTGGTTCAGTGCAAAGACCCTGGGTTTAATTCCCAGTTCCAAACAATAATTTTTACAATAATAGTAATAATAACAATGACAAAAAATCAAATGTCGCCAGAACTGTCTTTTTCTGGTGCTCCTAGGGAAGACTCACTTCCAGGTTCTGCAAACGTGTGCAGTCCTTTGTCCCTTGCCTGTGCTCATCTGCAAGCAGAGTTTTCTGATTCATGGCACGGAGGATACAACCCAGAGTCTCACTCATGCTACATAAATGCTCTCTAGCTGGGCCACAGCCCTATCCCCAGAGAATTTTTCAAACTCAGATACTATGACACACTTATGTAACAAATCGGAGATCTCTTGTTGTTCAGGAAAAAATGACAGCATGCAAAAAAATCACATCCTTAGAAGCACACTCAGAAGTTCAATTCCCAGCACCAAAAAACAAAAGGCACACAACTAGAAAGATGGAAGACACTTAGAATTTTGGAGGACACATTATAAGACAACAATGCGGCTGGGGAGATGGCTCCGTGGTACAAGCGCCTGCCTGGCAAGTGCAAGGTCGTGAGTTTGAATCCTGGTCCCGCAAAAAAAAAAAAAAAAAAAAAGACAACAATGCTCCAACTCTGGACACTGACCTGCAAATAGATCAGAGGCTTCTTCTTGAAATGCACATCTATAAAGATTTCATGAACCTCATACTTTACAATGTATAGAAAACCAAATAACCCATTATATATGCAAGCACACAAATCATTAATTTCATATGCTTGCAAACAACACCAAAACAGCAGAGAGGTGGCAATTTGGGCTATCTATCCAAAATGAGCTCTGAGCCCTTACATCCTAGGTCACGTATTCAGAAGCAGAGCAGAAGCCAGATGTACTGGCAACATCTGTAATTTAAGCACTCAGGAAGCTGAGGCAGGGTACAGACTCAAGTTTGAAGCTAGCCTGGGCTACCCAAAGTGAGACGGTGCCCCACCCCAAGAAAAATCCTAGTATTGCATGTCTATAATGCTAGCACTCAGGAAGCTGAGGCATCAGGATTATTGACAGTTCAAGACCAGCCTGGGCTACTAACTGAATTCAAGGCCAGCCTGAACAACACAGTAAGGCCTGTCACAAAAAGACAAAAAAAAAAAAGAATTCACAAAACTTGGATCCTGGCAAAACACATTCAAACAAATCAGAGTATCTCCAGTCTTGCTCATTTACCAGCCAAATCAGAATCCTCATACCATTAGCCACACACATAACCATCAAAAGAAGATCCAGGGGCTTCTGCCTTCAGCTGTATTTGCACAAACAGATCAGAGACCTCAAGCAGGACAACACTTACTCACAAAGAGATTAGAGCCTGCACCCTCTGAGACACAGACCAACACAGACTGGTAAGCTCACATCTCCCGATCATACTAGAAGCCATGTTCAACCAGAGATGCCACAAATAGAGGAGAAATGTTATAAACGTAACCCTAACACTCTCATCAGAAACCAGACACACATTAGCCGGGCGTGGTGGCTCACGCCTGTAATCCCAACACTTGGGAGGCTGAGGCAGGAGGATCGTTGTGAGTTCGAGACCAGCCTGAGCTACAAAAGTGAGGTCCAAGCCAGCCTGAACTGTACAGTGAGACCCTGTCTCAAAAAAAAAAAAAAAAAGAAACCAGACACACATGAAGAAGAGCTAGACATATATCATAGACCTAATATACCCACAAAGAGGTTATAGAGCTAACACACAGAAATACATACCTAAAAAAATTAGGATGACTTAGTAAAAAAAGAAACGTGTGTTCATAACAAGCTCTTTGAAATGCTATATTCTAGACCAGTGATGGCAAATCTTCTAGAGTTTTCAGTGATACAAACAGCCTGCTAAAGCATATGTGCTATTGCCCTAGACATTTGCAACTAAACAGATTTGATTGTGTGTGTGTGTGTGTGTGTGTGTGTGTGTGTGTGTGTGTGTGTACATCTAGCACATACATATCATGTGAGAGCATCTGGCACATATCAGGAAACAGTTCAGATGATACTGGGCATGGAGGCACATGCCTATAAACCCAGCACTCAGGAGGCTGAGTCAGGAGGATCACTTTGAGGCCAGCTGAGCTACACAGTGCCTTTAACATTAGCTGAACTACATAGGGAGACCCTGCCCAAAAGAGAGACAGAAAGACAGACACACACACACACACACACACACACACACACACACACACATACAGAACTCACATAGGGCTGAAGATAAAACTTAGTGGTGGAGCACTTGCATAGCATCCCCAAAAGAGATGGAAATATACGTGCAAAAAGTTAGGGTCCTCATGTCATAGGATATACAGCCTCATGCATGCAAGAGAATTCAGGCTTCAATGTGCACTGAGATATAAATGAAATGCTGTACACTGCGGGACATAACACTCAACATCACATCATCATATTAGGGGATCTATGTTGCAAAAAGATCAGCACTGTCAAATTCTAGGAATCAAACACACACACACTACTCAGAGCATCACACCAGGGGCATATATAACTACAAACAGACCAGAGACGTCACATCCACTTACAAGACAGACGCTCACATGCACTCTTGCTCGAACAAACAAAGCCACATCAGAGAACTCCATGCTTTCCATCTACACTTACAAAGCTCCTCCCATATTGACAGGCACAACACAGATGTCAAATCCTGGGACACACTTCCACATTCACAACAGATGGGAGACCTCAGTCTCAAGTCCTGGAACATAAACTCATCTGCAGAATTGTATATCCTGGAACATTCCTGTAGTAATAGCCCAGAGACCTAATATTTTAGGACACAGAGCTACAAATGCACCAGTGATCACACCTAGGAATTATAACCATAAAAGAGAAAAGCGCTCAAACTCTCAGGACATCTACCAACAGATCAGAGACCTGATATAGACAAACATATGTGCACTGACATAAACTTCTTCCTCTGGGACTATACAGATGAAACACCTCATACACCAAAAAACATACCCACAAATTGACAATGACATACACTAATTAAGGCAGACTTTGACTCTACATACTAGAACATAGTAAGAGACAGACCAGAGACCTTACATCCAGGGAATAATATGAAACAAAGAACTCACACCTCTGAATTTATACCAACAAAGAGCTCTGAAACTACACAGGTAAAGAGATCAGAACCCCTTTGAGCACTTCTGAGAGAGTAAACTGAATGTGATGAATGCTGAGAAAGAAATCATAATGTAAGAATTATAATTTCTGAACTTAAAAGTGTGGTAGATAGTTAACTGAATAATTCTGGGCTGTTTTTCATGTCAAGGACATCTGGACATATTCTTTAAATATTAACATTCCCTAGACAATTTAGAAGTTTGTTGCAATAAAGTTATTTGAAACCAGCCTATTCAGAGAAATACAAGGAAAATCCATAACTGAAAAATAGATTACACAATCTAGTCCTCCTTTTGGCTGATAAATATGAGAAAGGCTGTCCAAATAATGTACACAGTTAATAGCAATATTGCTACATGGAGAAGTAAAGAGAAAGAAAACTAATAATTATTGACCCTTTATTTTGGCCATATATATATATATATATATATATATATATATATATATTATCTCACTTAATGCAAAATTTACAGGAAGTAGGTGTAGTAGCTCTACTCTGTAGATAGGGAAACACATGTACAGAGTTGCTGCTAACCATAACTGCTGTCAAGGTCTGACTCCAGGTTGAAATGATTCCAGTCTATGCTTGACACTATGTATACTTTTTATTATTATAGAAGACATATGTATTTTAGTTTGCCAGGAAAAGTTGTTAGGTTATGCAATTTATTTTGGCTCATAATCAATAATATTCTGCTCACTAATTTTAGGTTTGAAAAATAAATTATAGACCAACTGAATTTTTTACAATGAATTTTAAAAGTAAAGCACTGTTCACTTTCTTTCAAGCCACATTTGAGGACCCAGGAGGTTAGTGCCCATTCAGTTTCCTTCTATTACTCCTGACTCTTCAGAGACAACTGTTTCTCTTTTATGATGAAAAATGTTTGTTTATATTTCCTGCCATGTTCTGAGGCATTCTCTCTACACAGGTCAATGGCCATTAATAAAGAAAAACATTAGTCAGAAAAGAAAACACAGAATAATTAACTTAGGAAAAGGAGTCTGTCTGGCTTAATTATTAGATGATAAGAAAACAAAAGTAAGAGGAAAGCTACATAGCAATTTAAAAGTAAATGACACAGAAGACTGGAAAAACTAGAGATGCACAGTTGACAGTGAATCAGAATCCTATTTCAGTTGAGAGCTCTTTGTTTTGTTTTGTTTTGTCTTTTTGAGACAGGGTCTCACTATGCAGTTCAGGCTGGCCTTGAGCTCATTTTTGTAGCCCAGTCTGGTCTTGATCTTGCATTGATTCTCCTGCCTCAGTCTCCCAAGTACTGGGATTATATGCGTACACCACCACACCCAGCTTCAGTTGAGAGATCCTGAGCATAAATAACTAATATCTGTACAGAAGTCTACATAATGTGGCCATTTTATTCATGTATGAAATCATTCATTTGTGCTTTTCTGTGCTGAACCTAACTGGTTCTCAGTAAGGGTAGGAGCAATGTTAATCTTATTTATTGATTAGTTCCCAGCATGGCACTGTGTCTTCCAAATAATAGGTCCAAATACAATGGATATAAGTGATCCGTATTCCACAAAATCATTGTATAATACAAGAGAAAGACAAATGCAAACAGAATATATGTATTGGAAACTATGGACCTGTGAAAAATTAAGGCAATTTGTACCCATGTTTACAGCAGCACAGTGTGTCATAGCTAAATCCTGGAAGCAACCCAGATGCCCAACAACTAAAGAATGGATAAGGAAGATGTGGTGTTTTTACACAGTGGAGTATTAGTCAGCTATAAAGCAGGATAAATTTGAGTCTTTGTCAGCAAATGGATGCAACTAGAGAATATACTCTTAAGTGAAATAAATTGGACCTGCATATGCAAACATCATATTGTCTCCTTATGTGAGATGCTGAAAGAGAAAAATAGAATCTGAAGGGTACAGTAGACACTGGTAAAAGGGAATGAACTTATTAAAAAAAGTAAGAGCTAGTGCCGGGCGTGGTGGCACACACCTGTAATCCCAGCACTTGGGAGGCTGAGGCAGGAGGATCAATGTGAGTTCCAGACCAGCCTGGGCTACAAAAGTGAGCTCAAGGCCAGTCTGAACTACATACTGAAACCCTGTCTCAAAAAGACAAAAAAAAAAGTAAGAGCTACTGAGTTGAGAAGGACAGGAGAGGGAGTAGGGGAAAGAGATTTATCTACGTATGAAGCCAGGATGGTTTGGACAACTCTCCTGTGCATTTCTGCTGATTTAAGGAAAGACGTAGTCAATACTTTAATTTGTTTTGTCCTATTTTTTCAATTGTTTCTCCTTTTTGTCTTCCAAGTTTCTTATAGGAAGAAGAACATTTGTTTCTGTTTTTCTTTCTTCTTCCAATTTTACATGCATATATCTCATAATATGAATAACTGGTTGGAAAACAATGCTTTATATTACAACAAATACTGTGAAGTTCATAATACTTTGGTAAGTGAAAATTTGTATCACTTGTAATTTTTTCTGTTTTAATTCTAAATTGTACTTTCTTTAAAAAATAAAAAAAATTTGAAAAGAAAAATTAAGGCCACTAAGACAGCCTAGATAGTATGAGACAGATAAAACTTCCTGGAGGAGCTGACATCTAGACTGAATTCTGAAATTTAGAAATACTTGTGAGAATACATATTCTGATTTATTCATAATTATAACCCAAACAGATTACTGCTAATTATTTTGAAAAATAACCTAAGTATCAAGAAGACTAACTGACTTGCTATGTTTTCATTAATTTATATACTTCCTTACTACTAAGAAAGTCACAGAATGAAGCCAGATACCTTTGGCAAGGAGTACAAACAATGGAGGAAATATTTTGATACTTTGGGATTAATGTGCACAGAGATAAAGGATGTTCAAGTGCTACAGAATTTGCTCTAACTTCCAACTTCCCTGTGTCTTTGATATCAAAAAAGGTGACCAACATTTCTATGCACCTAGTACATTGTGTACCAAGATTGTTTGATGTTTTTGACAAATGAATACATGCCACTATTGTTCTAGCAAGTAAGGAGAGGGATAAAAGGAATTTAGCAGACTAACATAGAAAATTTTATCATTCCTAAGAAGCAGTTAAGCAAAACCTAAAGCGAAAGGAGCCCACATATAAAGAAGTGGTCTGGTAATAAATCATATATTTGCATAAGCTATGAATCATTCTGTATAAATAGAATAAATAATTTTCCTATGAATCAAGGTCCTGACAACCATGAAGGCCTGATGTTTATGTCTCTCAAACTATTAAATTATAGTAAGAAGATAACAAATTATTCTTCTTTAAGGGAGAAAAAAAGCAAAGGAAGAGATGTCAAGGAACAAAGAGCACTGAATCAAATGGCTTAGAACAAAAGCAAAGGAAATGTGACATGATTACTAGTGACTTATTAGCTTCAAAACTATGTTATCAGGCTTGGCAAGACAGTTGGTGGTAGAGTAGCATTTTGTACCTGAAAGTGGAATTTTCATATTAATCCTGGGTTCATCTGCCTGAATCATTTCAATTCCTGGATAAATAGTAGATTCCTAATGCTCTGTTTTCCTTTGCGATACTGTTCTAACAATTCCTCAGGGATTTGGTCTTCATTAACTTCAATTCATGGCCATACTTTCCAGTTTACCTACTGGGATGTTACTTTGTAGAATGTCAGTTCTTCAAAAATTGTCCATCACCATTTCCCATGCAGAAATCTGGGGTTAGTGCAGCAGAGAATTTAAGACTACAGTGATCTGTTTTAGCCAAGCAAATATGTTTTGCAGATAGAGAACATGAAGCCTGGAAAGTTCACTTGCCCCAGAATTTGAGATATGCATGCAAAAGAAAAATGTAACAAAAATAGACTCAAAACCCAGGCACCCCCAATCATTCCACACTGCCCTCCATTTCCCTACATCAGTCTAAGTTTCATTTTCTTCACACACGATAAGGCAATATAGGACATCTAAATCCTATCTTAACCTTTTCCTATATGTATTTTAGGATAGCTAGAGAACAATTCTTGTCTTTATATCAATAATTTGCTGGTTACCTCTGCTAAATCTATAAAAATGTCTTCTAATCTCAACTCTACATTCACTAAAATGGAGAAAGTAATGCCTTCATTTGAAAGCTGTCAGAATAGAAGGGAAAAAGCTTTGCAGGTTTTCAGGTAGTATTTCCTGTTTTCCTTTTTCTTTCACTTGAAACGCCTGGAGGAGCATGTTTGTCATGGAAGTCAAGAGTTGACTGAACTCACAAGTCAAGCAAAGGAGTAAGGAATGCAATCCATATGATCAGAAGGTAGCTTTATCACTTTTGTCTCCTGACGAGTTTTGTTAACCAGCATCAGAGGGAAAATCAACAGAGGCAGTGAGTGGGTTTCTCTCTAAAAAGGCCCTTCCATCTGGTGCAGTGCTGAAACCATCAGCCCTGTAATTAAAATGCAATTGCCATCCCCTGCCGCATCCCAGGACAGCCATTCTATCTGCATGAGATATGGAGGAAGCACCAGTTCTTGCACTTTTCTGGCTTCATTAAGTTTATTCTATTTCTATTAATTAATCTAACTACACTAGGGGCTACTTCTTACTCTGCAAACCAGGGTGGCACAAACCACACATGGGATATCTGAAACAGTATGCATTTTTAAAACTTGGTTTCCAACTCTATTACCGCAAACCTTAATTACTTCTGACTAAATCTGTAATTAAAATGTATCACCAGAGAAGATTCACCTGCGAATGTAGGTGCTGGCACACACACCCATGTGACAGGGAAAGATGAATCACCCAGAGACAGTGTGCGGAGAAAGAAACTATGCTAGGGAGCTTAAAGAGGACTTCACATGGAAAGTCAGGGGAAAAATCTCATAAGATATAAAGGAGAATTCTTGTTAATCACAATCTCATAACAAACCATGGAAGTGAAGCTATGTGCTGGAAGCAAAGGAATTAAGCTCACAGGAAACATGTAATGAGACTGAATTGAGACAGCAGCCAAACATCAAAAGAAAAAGTACTATATATGAACATGAACTAAGGTTGTAATTAGATAATATGAGCCACAGATATATGGTAAATCTATAAATGGGAAAATGGTTGAAAATCAATATGAACCAATATAAGAATATAGCTATCAACACTGTGTGTGCTAAGGTTTTTCTTCAAACATCTAGAGTGTATCATGGGGCTGGCTTGAAGGATTAAATAAGTTACTTCAGCCTGTAGCTCTACCAGAACAAAAAACAATGAATTTCCTGAGAATAAAACTCTAGGGCATAGCAGGATGGCTCAGTGGTCTAAAGCTCCTGCAGGTGGCTGCAGGGACCACAGTTTGATCCCTGGCACCACATGCTGCGCCAGCCCTGCCCTCAGGGCAGGCTGAGCCGGCCATAAAAATAAACAAAAAAAACTCTAATACTGTGCTGCTACATATAATTTGTCAGGGATAAATCACCTCCCCTTTACAGTTATATTCTTTTATGTTAAATAGAGGACCTATAAATCTATCTCATGTAATGAGCCAAATATAAGATGAACGGTGCCCCTGGAATTGTGGCATAGGTGACACCATGAAATCTGAATATGGCTTGAGAAGGATATATTTATCTGCAATATAAAATGTGTAAAAATACACTGTATTTTTAGTTTGAATGTCATACAGTCATATATGTTCTTTCTTTGAGTTTCTTTATATTCACAAGAGTAACTTCTTAAAGTCATATCAACTCCAATATTGAAAGTATAATTTATTCATTCACTGAACCAAAATTTAAAAAGGCCTTAAAAAGAGTGATGAAAATTTAAAAATGATTGAGATATGTTTCTCAACATATATAACCACATACATATATAATATATAAATAATTACATCTGTACATATATTTTAGTATCTTTACATATGTTTCTTTACATATACAATATGGTACTTTTCAATTACATTTTTTCACCCTGATATTCTAAAACAGGGCTTAATTATAACACTGTAAAATATTAATCAGTATAAGCAACTATAAAATTCAAATGACAAATGTGCATCTGAGATGAACACACACTTCTCAGAGAAAGGAATTCAACAAGCCTATAAATACATGAAGAAATGCTCCACATTGCTAGCCATTCATGAAATGCAAATCAAAACAACACTTAGATACCATCTCAACCCAGCAAGAATGGCTACCATAAAGATATGAACCAACAACAAATGTTGGAGAGGCTGTTGGAAAAAAAGGAACCCTTCTCCACTGCTGATGGGAGTGCAGACTGGTGCAACCATTATGGAAAGTAGTGTGGAGACACCTTAAAAAACTAGAATTGGAAATCCCATTCAATCCAGCTATCCCCCTACTGGGAATTTTCCCAGAAGAACTAAAAACATCATATCATAGTGATATCTATGCACCTATGTTCATAGCAGCACAATTTATGATAGCCAAATCTTGGAAAGAACCAAAATACCCATCATCTGAAGAATGGTTGAAAAAGATGTGGTATTTTTATACAATGGAATATCACTCAGCTATAAAGAATGATAAACTAGAAGACTTCATATGTAAGTGAATATATCTTGAACATATACTCATAAGTGAAATAAATCAGACCTCCATATGTAAATATTGTAGTCTCCCTAGTGTAAGAAAAAAAATGAACATAAGTTTGTTGATTTTGACAGAGTAAACTATTACATGACTGATCTGTAAATTCCTCATTTTTATTACAGAAAATTTTTATTGTTAGATCCATCTAAGTTTGTAAATAATTTATTTACAATGTGCAATCTATTATTAATGTCATGCTATATATTCATTTCAGATTTCTCTAAAATTCACTATCTGCATCTTTAAAAATAATTTAGAAAACATAAAACAATTTAAATGACATATTTAAACTTAGGTAAAGTCTTACCTTTCACAAATAAAATTATTCTGCTAGTCTTTGGAGTGATCATTTTAGTAGAAAATACTCGACTAGATTTCAAGTAAACTGGACTGTACTCCTGGCTCACTGCTTGTCACTTGGAGACAAATCTCTAAGAGTATCAGCCTCCTACTGATCAAAGACTGGTCCAACACAGATTATCTCTAAGTATATATTGAGGAAGGTACTTTAGCTACTTATTTATCAAATTCTTTTTTCATAATTTTGTTATAAATGCACACACTTGGTGTGTTGGCAACATCAATTTTATCAAAGATGACCATGTTCTGGTGTTTCATAAAGCATACTTAAGAACTTTGAAAGATGTTCCTTGCTAAGTCAAGTAAAATTTATAAAAGTGAAATTCACAGAAAATAACTTTAAATTGTCATTGAACCACTATTTAAGAGCTCCTCTCATATTTTTTATTTGAACTGCTGCTGAGAAGCTGAACTCACTGTTTTCAGTCATTCATTGCCTTTTTATCAAATAAACCTTAAACTACCATTTTCTTTTTCAGTTTCACCTCAATAAAACAGATTGAGGCAGACAGTCTACATAGGATAGGAATAGGCCAAGATAGTATAACAAAGACTGAGACAGAAGCTGCTTTTGCTAAACATACTGATTCTTTAATTGGGCTTGCAAATGCACAATTGTAGGAAACATAGTCCCACTTGCCTTCAAACTCTAGTTTCTGTAGTTCTCCATCCTCTCCTTTTTAGTCTTTTGTTTAAATTAGTGTCTCTTGCAGGCAACACATGACTTTTTTCTTTGTATGTATTTGGCACAGATTCTTCCTATGCAGCTTAGACTCCTAGTGATCCTCCTATTTGCAGCTTCCCAAGCACTGGTATTCAAGGTGGCCTTGGTAGTCCATTCAATGTGCCCAGGAGTGGGGCCATGATGGCACGTGGGTGTTTTGTTTTTTTTCACTCAAGCTGCCTATGTCTTTTGACTAAGAATTAAGATCATTGATATTATGAATTGGTATTATTGAAAGGTATTTACTGAATCCTGTCATTGCATTCTTTTTCCAGTGTTGAGCCCCCCCCCCCATTCTTTAAGTGCTGTCTCACAGTATACCTCCTAGATGTACTGTTTCCTTTGGGCTCTTTGGTGATAATAGCTTCAGTCTCTGCCTAATTACTTTTTGTAATGCCAGTTTGGTGATCATGAATTTCTTCAGATTCTCTTTTTTTTTAAAGTTTTTACTTATACACAAGTTTTTCAGGTTACAGTAATCTGACTTGATAATAATTTTCTTTTAGGACTCAAAAACCTTTTCTTCAAACTCTTCTGACATTTAAAATTTGTACTGAGAACCCAGAGCCTAGGCCCAGCTGGGCTCTATGTGAGTGAGATGACCTGGGACCTATCTGGTCCTCATTCAACCCAGAGCCCAGGCCTAGCATGTGACTGACACAACTCTGGGCCTGCTGGATCCTCAATGACCCAGAATCCAGGGGCAGCATGTGAGTGAGACAACCTTGTGCTCACCAGTTCTCATTCGATCCAGAGCCCAGGCCCTAGTGTGAAGTGAGATGGCCCAGAACCTGCCCAGACCTCTTTCAACTCAGAGACCAGGCCTGGTGTGTCCAGTATGGAACATCTGCAGCAGAACTCCCTGAAGAAAGTATAGAGTCAAGACTCACCCAGCTGATCCAGGAGAACAGCTTGCCTGAGTGGCACAGCAGGTTCACCTCCAAGGGATGCAGCAAGAAGTACTGGAGTTCAGCAGCCAGACCCAAGCCACACTCACCTGGAGTTTGAACTTGGCAGATCCAGACCTGGTGCTAAGGTTATAACTGCTATACAAAGTGGCAAAAAGAGGGAACAAAATGCATTCTCAGAACCTGAGCAAATTCTGGAAACAGTAGCATAAAAGAAATTGGAAATAACACACCTGAAATCTCTGGGATAATACCACGTGAAGTAAAGAAACAACTGCAGAAAAGTATAGAAGGAATCAGATTAGAAATTATTTCTGTAGTAAAAAAAAAAAAGACATGATAGCTATAATGAAAGAAGTACTAAATATTCCTAAAGGAGACACTGATAAAAAAAATAGAGGAGAATAAAAAAAGATGGAATCCATGAATGGGCAATGTAGGAAAGAAACAGAATGCATGAAGCAGATTCAAAGTGCTATACAAAAAATTAAAACCTCAATCACAAACTGGCAAAACTGTTTGTGAAAATAGACTTTCAGACCTTGAAGACACCCTTGCAGCTAATGAAAAGGTAAGAAAAAACATCTTACAAACAACTAGAATGCAGGAAAAAATAATTTAACATCTGCAAGATGATGCAAAGATGAACAATGTAAGACGAGTATGTATCATGAGAAAGAAGGAGTCATTACAAATGATATACAAAGAATATGAACAGAAGTGATAGCAGAAAAATTCCCAAATATGGGGAAACAATCTGACATTCAGGTAACCAAAGTATATAGCATTCTGAATAACATCAACCCAATTTAAACCATACCCAGATATATAATAATCAAGATTCTGGAAATTCAGCACAGGAATAGTAAACAGATCACATTTAAAGGAAAGCCCATCAGAATAACAGCAGAGTTCTCTTTACAAACCGTCAAGTCAAGAAGAGAATAGAACAAAGTTCTTCAAGTCTTGCAAGAAAACAAATTCAACTCAGACTGACATAGGCTATAAAACTCTCTTTCAAGTTCAATGGAAAAGTAAAATCCTTCTATGACAAAAAACAACTGAAAAATTCCATGATGACAAACTCAATACTACACAGTCTACTAAAAGATATTGTAGAAAGGGATTAAAATGACCAGAACTCTATGCCCTAGGGAAAATGGAAAGAACCCACTAAATAGGGTAAACAATTAAACACAGGAGAAAATGGTATACAAAAGCATTCTTTCAATTATTCTTTTTTACACTGCAGTAAAACTGCTTGTTTTATGTAATTTTTATTATTTTATTCATTTAAGTTTGTAAATAATTTATAATGTAAAATCTAGTATTAATCTCATGTTATGTATCCATTTCAGAAATATATATCTTAAATTCACCCTGTTTACCTCTTTCACCTTTCACCTTTCAATATTTGTCTATAATTTTAATATGTTATATAACTGGTAATTCTCAATAAAGTGAATGGGCAAAAAAGAAAAGAAAATTAACCCAATCAGTTAAAAAAATAAAGTTTTACTGAGAATTTTACTTTAAATTCTGACACACTTGTCTTTATAGGTTACCTGATGTTTTTCTCACTATTTTTAATATTCTTTCATTGTGCTGAATTTCTACAATTTTGACTTGGATGTGTCCAGAAGAGATTGTATATGTCATATTTACCTGGATAAAGTTCTTTTTCAGATTTGGAAAAGTTGCTGCTATGATTCCAGTGAATTAACTTTTTTATTTTTTCCCTATCATCTTCTAATCTTTTCCTACTAACCCCTTTATTTCTCAGGTTGGTTTTGAGTCATCCATATATCAGGGGTTAGATCTAGCCTCCATGGCCTATCACAATTTTTAGGATATAATTAAGTAAATAATATACTACTTTGACCTTGGTTTGAAGTATTGACATTCTCTTCTGAATGGTCATTCCTGTTTCCTATACTTTCTTTTTTTATTTTATTTTTTTTCTTCTTTCTTTCTTTCTTTATTTTTATGGCCGGCTCATCCTGCCCTGAGGGCAGGGCTGGTGCAGCATGTGGTGCTGGGGATCAATCTGCGGCCCCTGAAGCCGCCTAAGCTTTCCTAAGCAGGTGCTTTAGACCACTGAGCCATCCTGCCGGGCCCCTGTTTCCTATATTTTCAATAGAACTTTTCATATCTAAGATTTCTGTCTCATACCTTTTCATAATCTTTAATTCTTGGCAAAAGTATAATTCATATTTCTCATTGACATTTTAATTAAATGTTTTGTCTTCTTTAAACTCTCTACATATTTGATTAATTAGATCCTTTCATCTGTTTACTTACACCCTCTGTACGATCCCTGAACCTTGTACATATTTGCTTATTAGTTCTTTCTTTGATCTCTTCAAATATTTTAACTAGTTGGTGTTTTAGTTCTTTGCTTTAAACTTCTTCCAGTTCAGTGTCTGTCAGATCTGCTTTGGGAAGTTCAGAGTTTTGGGAAGTATTTGTTATCTTATTTTCTTATTTCTATTGTTTTTATACTGGGAGGTAAATACCAGTGTGTTTTAAAAAATTCTGTCACTAGAGTGGCAAATCTTCAGTTAGTGTCTATCTTCTTGTGATGTGACCATGGCTTTGGTCACGTTTTGATGAATATTCACCTATTCATCTTACTCACTATAACAGATAATAGGATCAGTTCCCATCATTGTGTTACAAGAAGACAACTACCAACCTTAACAGATCTACAGAACTGATTATATATGTCATATAAATTTAAGCTTCTTTTAATAATTTCACATTTTTAATATACTAGAAAAGCAGTGAAATAATACTGATGACAAGTAGGTGGGATTGTATGGTGTGAGGGAAAGAGAAAGGAAAAGAGGAAAGAAGAAAATAATTCAGAAAGAAGAGAACAAACAAAAAGACTCAATAACCAATTAAAGAAAGAAAAGATGACTTTGGTGGTATTGTTTTTATATCTTGGAAGAAGGTAGGGTAGTAGAATGTGAGAGTTTATTTGGATGGGCAGGGATAAGTACAAAAAGAAGTGAAAATAAAACTGAACACTATGAAGTTATAAGAAGGTGAGCACCAACTAATATTCTAGCAAAAATCTTGCACTTGAATAATTTTATACAACTTTCAGTGAGAGATAAACTGACATGACCATGAAAGATGCAATCAAAACTATGCACTAATTATTTCTTATTCTCCATTTCACATATATAAACAACTCATATATCAAATAGAAGGAAAAAAACAAGAAAATCTCATGCACATTAAAAACAGAGTAAAGAATCTTCTCAGTCTATTTATGCTTTAGTCTGCATTTTATCGGTATGTTCTTCAAAAATCAAAAACTTCACTTATGTAGCAGTTGGAGTGAGGGTGAGGTACTTAGCTTCAGTCTTCTGTGGTTGTGGCTAGGAGACCAGTGCTTGGGCTGGTTTTTCTCCTACAATTTATTTTGTTCCTTACCAGTGAATGAAACGATGAAGAGGCTTGGAAATCTGAGCAGACTACTGAGCCTGCAATTTATTCCGTCTGCAGACAGAGTTCTATTGGGTTTCAGCTGTGCTTCTATATGCATAACTAACTAGAGATTTTTATCTCATAACAACTTCAGCAGTATTGGAGCATGGGAAGGAACAGTGGGTCTGACCAAGCACCCAGTGCCCCACTGACCTGCAGAGGCTTTCTTTAATCTGTCACTTTCCTCCACAATAATACTGAAATTCCATTTATGTCTCTTTGGATTAGTATGTTGTGCACTGCTTTCTGACAGCACTGCTCCCCTCTGGCTCTAATGCCTGCACCTGTTCAGTGGCATTTAGGGATCTGTGTGTGTGTGATAGGGTCCCCTCTGCTTAGAACTCCACAGCATTTGAGCCAGGAGGAGAGAGTTTACATGAGTGTCAAGATCAGCAGCTTTCACTCAGTAGCAGGAGTGATCTTGCATGGGTACTGAGCTCCCTGAAGCATTTGCAAGGTGAAAGGTGGGCGAGATACCATATGGGCAGAGAGCTTGGCAACCTTTTGGTGGTGGGATGGGAAGGTGTCCACTCTGTCACTGTTCCAGTATCTTTTCTACAACCCTGGATCACACTGGTCACAACCATTGCATACCCTTGTGTTTCATGGTCCCAGGGATTGCTCACTACCTGGATCCTTATACCAGGTCCTTATTTAGTATAATGTATTTGTCTCTCTGGCATAGGACTTAATGGTTTTAGTCATTGTCCTCCGGTTCATACCTGAGCCATCCTGCCGGGCCCCAAAAAGTTTCTTTTTGTACATCAAAATAGGTTTTAGTTCAATGTAACAAAAAATGTAATAACTGTCAGGTCATTCCAATAATGAACTACACTGAGTACACAGACTGAATTCCTATCACTTGAAGTATTTGAAAAAGTATTCAAGGGGCCCAGCAGGATGGATCAATGGTCTAAAGCGCCTGCTTGGGAAAGCTTGGGCGGCTGCAGGGACCGCGGTTCAATCCCCAGCACCACATGCTGTGCTAGCCTTGCCCTCAGGGTAGGCTGAGCCGGCCATAAAAATAAATAAACAAACAAAAGTTCTGAAACAAGAATAAATAAATAAATAAATAAATAAATAAATAAATAAATAAATAATTTTTTAAAATTAAATTAAAAAAAAGAAAAAGTATTCAATAACTTAAGCTAAGTCTTGGTGGATAAGACTTTTACTCTCACAATTCATCTCCAGCCCAAAGATTCAATATGTATCATTCGATGAAAATGGAATTTAGAAAGAATTATGCTTTTTTCTAAAGTAATTACACTTTTATTATCAAGATTTGTGAGGTAGCAGTATTTAAACAAAGATGGTATATTTTCTGAATGAAAAGGCTCTTATAATAATTTTATCCACTCTTTTAACCCCATAATTTGATAGAGAACCCAAACCTCTAGTGGAGAAAGCATTTTTGCAACATACAATGAGTAATTTACAATCAAAGCAAAACTCATACTAAGTAATTCTAATGCTCAAGTCAATCCAATGTAGAGAGATGCATCTATTTTAAAATCAAGTATGTTCAGAAGACAGACATGGATACTTCTCTAATTAGAACTTTTTATGTACAGAACACTTTTGCAGTTTCTGTTAGAATTTAACCTTAAAGGATCTGACAGAAAATGGCAAGATCCAAAAACTGGTTGATTTCATGTTATTTCCCCCTCAGCCAAACTATAAGTTTAAAGAATAAATTCTAAAGAATTCTAAGAAAAGATCATGAATTTGTGATGTCCTCTTAAAGAGCTCATTAAACAACAATTCATATGGATGCTATTACTCTCTCTGTCTCTCTTTATTAGCATATTTAGAATTACTGATGTTACTAAATATTTAATAGGCCCTTTTTATATATAGTTCAAACAGGATTTAGTACAACTAATGTAAGTTAAACATTTTTTCATTTTGCTTTATTTACTGATTATCTCAGGTGAGTGAACTCAAGTGAAGACAGCTTAGTTAAGAAGATTTATAGTGAATTGACAAAAGGGACTACATAAGCAGCAATGCAATACTTATCTTCAATAACTTTCTAATAATAATGAGTAGGCCAAACATATTGTGATAGAGCTCTCTTATTCCATTCTATTTAAGTTAAGGAAAATCAGGCATAAAAGCAGATACTGTGGCAAATCAGGTGAGATAATGTCAGCACTAGAATCTAAGGATCAGTACAAAGATGACACAGGCTTCAGTGTATGAAGTTAGAATTTGATACACAAAAAAATAGGATTAACAAAAGGGAAATGAGGCAGATGAGACTTCCTAATTCACAACTAGGGCCATAAGCTAAGTTATGCAGAACTTTAATTTTTTTAAAATTGGCGCAATACTAAGTTTTCTCCTGGTTAGGAATAATCAAAGCTTCTAATACTAAACTATATAATTTCATTCTGTCTTTACAGGCCAATTTTACTAACTGGAATTGGTGAAAAATCAGATAATAGCATACAAGATTTTTAAACATTAAAAGTATTTTTATAGAAATAATGCCAGAAAACTTTACAAGTATATGGAAAGTATTTAACATGTACAGATTGTTGAGGTGCACAGAACTACAAATAGCTATTATCCAAGATTTCTCCATGATACATCACTGTAAAAGCTCAGAAGTTCAGCACAAGGACAGAATCTTAAAAGATGTTAGGAAAAAATCAATGTACCACTTGTAAAGGCAAACTCATTAGAATTACAGTAATTTCTCAGCACAAAGTTGAAAGGCTAAAAAGAGGAAGTATTTCACTCCTAAAAAGAAATTCTTTGCAATGGGGACTAACACATTTGGCAAAGCCACTTTCCAAAATACTTAAAGAAATGAGGTACTTCTTTGACAAAGAAAGCCATAAAGTCATGACCACTAAACAAGCTCTCCAAAAAACTTCCAAAAATAGACTAGAAAGAGCCAATGAAGATAACAGAGCAAAATGTCTTGAAAAACAAATTTACCAAAAAAAAAAAAAAAGAACAATTAAGAGGAAGAAAGGTAATCAGAAACAAGAAAAAAAAAAAAAAAAAAGTCAATATCTTTCAGTACAAACTCTCAATTTACATTAAAAAAGATGGGCATACTGGGTTGAGAAACAAAATTCAATACTATGTTGTATACAAGAAACATATCTAACCCAAAAGAAATTTATAAATTAAAAGTTAACAGATGGAAAACAATATTCTGAGAAAAATGAAACTTTAAAGAAGAATTCCTACCCTATTTTAAGACTAAGTTAACTTCACACAAAAGCTGAACAAAAGAGGTTACTACACATTGGTTAGGGAAACAACTCAATAGAAAAATATAACAATTATAAATATGCATGTACTGAACAGTGGTGCACTCACTTTTATAAAGTAAACACTATTGGGCATACAATATCAAATGAACATCAACATATTAAAGTTCAATCCCTCATTTATTTATGATCACAAAATATATCAACTAGACAAAGAATTAAAAAAGAAATATAGATTAAAATTTGAACAAATAAATGTTTGAACAAATAAATTTAATAATTACATGTAGCTTCCACCCAGAAATAAAACACACATTCTTCTGAGTATTGTATGAAAAATTCTCCATTGTCCATATAATTAAGCTCATCCATCAGGCTTAATAAATGCAAACAAATCAAAATCATACCATGCATATTACCAAATAATAGCACAAGACTAGAAATCCATAGCAAAAGAAACCACAAAATTATGTAAACACATGATACGTAATATACTTTTGAGCAATTCCTTAGTCACTGAGGAAATTAAGGAAAACCTTGGAGAGAACCTAGAATCAAACTCTAATACCAACAAAACATTCCAGAATCTATGTGACACAATAAAACAGCTCCAAAGAGGGAATTTCATAGCTGCATACACCCATATCTGAATAATAACATAAACTAAATACATAAACTAATGTTGTACCTCAAGGTCCTAGAAAAACAAGAACAAACCAAAACCAGCAGTTTTGGCGAGGAAGGAAATTATAAAGAGTAGAGCAGAAATTAATGAAATCTGAACTAAAAATGCATTACAAAGAATCAATGAACTGAAAAGATAGTTCTTTGAAAGAATAAAAAAATAAATGAATCTTATCCAATTTTACAAAAATAAAAACAAAGGCTCAGATCAACACAATTAGAAATGAAAAAGATTAAAGTGTAAGGGACAATGCTAAACCAGATATTTACTAGTAACCACATTGAAAACTTGTACTCCAATAAATTAGACAATTCAGAAGAAATATAGATTCCCAGATACATATAAATCAGTGAAGAACAAAGATTTTTTTAAAAATTGGATAATCCAATAATCAATAATGAAATTCACAATTAATGAAAACAAAGCCCAGGGTCTGATGGATTCATTGCAGTATGTAATATAAATTTCAAGGAAGGTATAATTTTAATGCTCCTCAACTGTTTGAATAAAGTTAAAATAGAGGTTATACTCTCAAAATCATTGATAGAAGCTAGAATTACCCTGATTCCAAAATCAGACAAGGACCAAATGTAGAAAGTAAAGTATAGAACCATCTCTCTAATGAACATAGTTACAAAATTCTCACCAAGACTCTAGCAAACATAATAAGACAAATCATCAAAAAGATCATACATCATGGCAAGTAAGTTTTATCACATGGATACAAGAATGGTTGAACAGATGTTAAGTGAATTTATGTAACACATCATAGAAGCAAAAGAAGGACAAAATCATATAATCATCTCAATAGACACAGAAAAAGCCTTTGACAAAATTTAACATGCATTCCTGACAAGAATTCAGAAATAAAGATGTATAGAAAGACCTTATCTCAGCCTAACAAAAGCCACATATGATATGACTATTGACAGAATCATATTAAATGGGAAAGAAACCTAAATTTTTCTCTCTGAAACCAGAAACAAAGCAAAAATGTGAATTATCATCACTCTTCTTCAATATAGTATCCTAAACATTTACAGAGTATCAAGAAGAGAAAGAAGCATAAAGGAATATATAGGGAAAAAAGAAGTCAAAGTATCATTATTTGCAGATGACACAATCCCCTATTTAAAAGACCAAAACAGGGGCCCAGCAGGATGGCTCAGTGGTCTAAAGCACCTGCTTAGGAAAGCTTAGGCGGCTGCAGGGAGCAAGGTTCAATCCCCAGCACTACATGCTGCACCAACCCTGCCCTCAGGGCAGGCTGAGCTGGCCATAAAAATAAATAAATAAACAAACAAAAGTTCTGAAACAAGAAAAAAATAAATAAATAAAATTTAAAATTCTTTAAAAATAAGTAAATAAATAAATAAATAACCAAAACATTCAGCCAAAAGACTCCTAGAATTAATAATCAAATGCAGTAATGTAACAGGAAACGAAACCAATACATAAAAATAAATAACATTCCTTTACTCAGTTATCTCATTGAGAAAGAATTTAGTAAAGCAATACCATTCATAGTAGCATCCCCAAAAAGAAAATACTTAGAATTAAAGAATTTGAGGAAGTACAAGATAGCTCAGTGGATTAAAGCGCCTACTTAGACGCAGGGACCAGGATTCAATACCAAGCATGCTGTGCCAGCCATAACCCCCCCTGATTGAGACTGGGCATTGTGGCACACTCCTGTAATCCCAGAGCTTGGGAAGCTGAAGGCCAGAGGATCACTACAAGTCTGATCTGTATAGTAATACCCTGAAGACCCTATACTAAAATACATTTGAAAAAGAAAGTAGAAAACGTCTACCAAAAAAATCAGAGTAACATGAGAAAGAAAACCAAAGAGGACACCAGAAAATGGAAAAATGCCAAAAGCAATCCTGGGTGACAAGAATAAAACAAAAAACAGCACAATCCCAGGTACGAAGTTACACTACAAAGCTACATTGACAAAAAGAGCATGGTGCTAACACACAAAACAGAAATGTACATCAAAGGAACAGAATCGAGGTTGCAAAAACAATCACAGACACATTCAGTTATTTCATCTTTGATAAAAGAACCAGAAACAGGGCCCGGCGGAATGGCTCAGTGGTCTAAAGCACCTGCTTGGGAAAGCTTGGGCGGCTTCAAGGACCGCGGTTCGATCCCCGGCACCACATGCTGCGCCAGCCCTGCCCTCGGGGTGGGCTGAGCCAGCCATAAAAATGAGTGAATAGACAAGCAAAGGTTCTGAAACAAGAATGAATAAATAAATAAATAAATAAATAAATAAATAAATAAATAAATAAATAAATAAATGAACCAGAAACATATGCTATAGTTAACATGCCTTCTTTCTCAAATGGTTCTGAGAAAACTAGCTGTTCATTAGCTGAAGATTTAAATTGCACTCATTCTCTCATGATGTACTAAACTAAAATTAAAAGCGACCAAATATCTAAATATTGAAACAAAAAGTTGAACTGCTGAAATATAAAATAGTCAAAAGCCGGGCATGTTGGCACATGCCTGTAATCCCAGCACTTGGGAAGCTGAGGCAGGAGGATTGGTGCAAGTTTGAGACCAGCCTGGGCTACAAAAGTGAGCTCAAGGCTAGCCTCAACTGCATAGTGAGACCCTATCTCAAAAGGACAAAAAATAAAATAAAATAAAATAACAACAATGTGCAATGATAGTTGGTAATGGTTTTTCTATTTTTTTTCTTGTTTCAGAACTTTTGTTTGTTTATTTATTTATTTTCATGGCCAGCTCAGCCTGCCCTGAGGGCAGGGCTGGCGCAGCATGTGGTGCCGGGGATCGAACCGCGGTCCCTAGAGCTGCCCAAGCTTTCCTAAGCAGGCGCTTGAGACCACTGAGCCATCCTGCCGGGCCCCAGTAATGGTTTTTAAAGTTTTTCATTTACTGTAAATACATTCACTCGATCCCAACAACGATAAAAAGGATAGGAATTATTAGTTTTATTTCATGAATATAGAAATTAAAAATCAAGAATATTCATATTTTGAGGTATCCACATCAAACCAAAGTCAGTCCTAAAGGATTTCCAGTTCTGTTACTTAAAGTCAATGTTGTATGTTGTGAGTCAGTGCTGAAAGAAACGAGAAGACCAGATGAATATACTTTAGGGGTCTCACTGAGATTTTGTCTCTCTCCAAGTGAGCCCAGAGTTATAGAAGAATCTCAGTTTTATTTAGGGCCAAGGAACATGCTCATGGTGCATAATCACTTTAGTAAAGAAAGGCTCTGACCTCCACCATTTGCCTAACGCTAGGTTCACACAAATGCTAATTAAAAAGATTCCAAGCAGGGGAGGAGACAACCATTAACATCCCAAGCAAGGTTTAACATCCCAAGCAAGAGAAGAGACCACAAACAAAGAGCCATCAAGATAAGCTGTTTTGTGCCTCCTTGAATCCCAGCTTCCCAGAATTGCCAAGGGACAGACTACAACTGTCCCTGGGCTTTGTTTATTGCTCTCTACTTCTTGAGATGCTAATTTCTTATCTCTACAACTCAATTTATACTAGAATTTTTTAAAATTAAATTTAGTGTTATTATTCATTTTATTATTTTATTGCTAATTTAAATTTTGATTAAAAATATTTATCATATACAATGCAATTAGAATTATATATAAATTCTGGAATAGCTAAATCAAGGTAAGTAATGCTTAATCTCATACTTTTATATTGAGAATAGGTAAAAAATTTACTTTGATTAACTTCTGAGAATACATTGTTCTTAACTGCAGCAACCATATTATACTCTATATTTCTTGGACCTTTTCCTCCTATTTAAATGAAATTGTACAGTTTGACCAACATCTCCCCCTCCTACCCTACCCAAATCTTGGCAAATATCAACTGACTCCATACTTTCATCAGTTCAATATTTCAAATTCAATACATAAATGAGATCATATAATCTCTCTATGCCATGGCTTATTTCACTTCTAACATAATGCCTTCTAGGATCATCCATATGGTCAAAGTGACAGGATTTCCAACTTTGAAAAAGCTGAATGATATTCCACCTTATATATTACTTATGCATTCACTGACGGACACTTGGATAATTCTATCTCTTGGTTACTGTGAAAAATGCAGTGGTGAAAACTGGAAAAAAGATTTATTTGTTTGACATTGATGCAGGAAGAAAAACTGATCTTTTAACCTGAAAAACACTTGGAAGAGTTCCTGTTCTCTGAAACTGAAGAACGAAATTTAGGAATGAGACGGAGGTTTATTTTATTTATTTATTTATTTATTTTTGTCTTTTTGAGACAGGGTCTCGCTGTACAGTTCAGGCTGGCCTTGAGCTCAGTTTTCTAGCCCAGGCTGGTCTCAAACTCTCACTGATCCTCCTGCCTCAGCCTCCCAAGTGCTGGGATTACAGGCATGCGCCACCACTCCTGGCTAGAGACGGAGGTTTAGAATAGAAAATTTATTGGGAAAGAAAGCTTCTGGCCAAGAGGGGAACACATGGAGGGCCTGAGTGCTGGGGATCAAACTGCAGTCCCTGCAGCCGCCCAAGCTTTCCTGAGCAGGTGCTTTAGACCACTGAGCCATCCTGCTGGGCCTTGTTGTTGGTAACTTTTTAATTACATTTTTAATTATGTTAACTCATATTGGGTTATTTTGAATTTTTACATCTTCTTGACTCATTTGTGGTAATTCATATATTTCTATGATTCTGTTCTATTCTATGTTTTCCATCCTATGAAAATAAAGGTTTTTGAAGTGGGTAATTGGAGTTCTATATGCTTCACTTACTATATGTCTGGTTTTGTTCTCATTCGGGGAAATTTTCTGCTGTTATTTCTACAAATAGTATTTTTAGTCACTTATGTTGATTCCTGCTTTTACATTGACACAAGTTTAAAAATATTTTTCTTTGTATCATCTTAAAGCTGTTCTATTATTTCTTCACCCCTTCTTATTTTTCCAATTTTGAATAGGGTTTTTATAATAAATGAATGTTAGACTTCATCAAAAGCCTTTTATGAACCTATTGATATGATAGTGTGATTTCTGTTGGTGGCTCTCTTGATATGGTGCATTACATGCATTGCTTTGTGTATGTTCAACTATCCCTGCATTCCTGAGATTAATTCGAGTTGGTTGTGTTGTGTTATGTTCTTGATGATTTCCTTTTGCGATCACTACCCATAACCCTTTCTTCAAGGTCTGAAAGTCTATCTTCAGTTTTGTTCAAGTAGTTTTGTCAGTTTTCAATACAATTTCTAATTTCCTGGATCTCTTTCCTGAATCCATTTCATGTATTTTATTCTTTTCCTATATTGATCACTTAGTTTATCTTTCATATCACATTTTATGTATTTGTCTCTAGATTTCAATAGCAATTTCTTTAGTCAACATTTCCTTTTTTTCTGTGAGAGATTATTTCTAATCTTATTTTCTCTATAGTCTCATGCATGTGTTTCTTTACTAGGCTTGTTATCCTTGCAGAAATTTCAGGTGTGTTTCTATTTTCCTCTATCTCACTGCCTTCTGAACTTGTTTTAGGTAGATGTCTGAAGTATTATTTTGCTTCTGTATGTTGTAATTTTGTATTTTCAAAATTTTTGTTTTGTTTTCTGTATTGATCATTGTATGTTTTTGCAGTAGTTAGCTCTATTACTAGTATCAAGGATTCTCTGGGAAAAGTCTTCATTAGGGTTGACTTCTGAGTATAAAAGAGGTTCTTAGCTTGTGTCTGTTCTAAGATTTTACCTTCCCAGTTAATTAAGCGTGAAATGTTGGTATCTATTTGTTGCAGTCCCAGACTCTCTGGTGCTGAGATGTTGTGAGCTAATTACCCCAGAGCTTCCCTCTGTTGTTACAGAAAGGAGAGCATTTAATTACAAAGATATGACATCCTACCTAAAATATATAGTTAGCAATCAAAATAGCATGAAGCACATTTTAGAAATATACCGTTAGCTATTAATTTTGCACCTTAATCCACACAAGCAAAATCCACAAATATGTAATAGAACCGTTTGTAAACAAGGAGCTTGTATTGTAAGTGTTTCACCTAGGCAGAGTGGTTTTAGGCTATAAGGGGGAAATTTAAGAAGGTTCGTGGATAAAGCAAAGATAAATGAAAAGTAGATACAAAGCTGAAATAAAGAATGATCACACAAACTTTAGGCAACTAGAGGAGGGACAGAAGGGAAAGAATCAGGGAGAAAGCAAGAGATTATTTGAACTTAAAAAAAATAAGAGAGACACAGAGAGAAAGAGAGACCAAGACAGGGACAAACAGAGACACAAAGACAGATATAGATAGAAACAGAGATAAAGAGATGGAGAAAAGAAAACACGAAAGAGAAACAGAGGTGGCTCCACCCACCTGCCTCTATTTCATATGTCTTTGTCTCCAAGCTCAATGCAGGTTAATCTAATTCACAATCTGTTGGTTCATATTATTGTTGTATTGGATTTTTCCATGCACTTGACCTTCCTAGGCCATTCAGCTCAGTATGACAGCAGCAAGGGGAAGCACCATTCTCTGGACCTTCCAGTGCAGTTCACCCAGGTCACAGTTGGCATTGTGCAGACATACCCTCTATGCTGTTCACATGGCTGCAGAGGAGATGGCAATCTGAATTTATTAAATCTAACAAAGATTATTTTTCTAAAATTTTCTACATAAAAGAGCACATCATCTATAAACTAGGATGATTTAACTTCTTTTAATAAATGTCTTTTATTTTAATTTATTGCCTAATTGTTCTGACTAGGGCTTCCAGTAATATACTGAATCAAAGTAATAAGAATGTATTCTTATCTTGTCATTGACATTTCAACTTTCCACTGCTGTGTATGATGTCAGTGTGTAGTGCTCATATATGATTTTTACTGTGCTGAAGTACACTCCTTTCATATCTACTTTGTTGAGGTTTTAACCATGAAGAACGTTGCATGATTCTGCATCTATTGAGATGACCATATAGTTTTTGCTTTTCTTTTTCTTAATGTGCTGTAACACATACATGGATTTGCATTATGTTAAAGCATCCTTGCATGTCAGACATAAATTTAATTTGGTTGTAGTAAGTTGACCTCTTCATGTGCTCTTGAATCCACTTTGTTAATTCTTTATTGAAAAATTTTTGCATCTAAATTTAACAAGGACACTGGTCTCTAATTTTCTTTTCTGATGGTATTCTTTGGTAGCAGTGTAATTCTGATCTTGTAGAATACCTTTGACATTCACTCTTCAGGCTTTTTCGAAGTGCTTCAGCAGCACTGATAATCAGTGATAATCAGATAAATGTGGTAGGATTGAACAGTAAAGCAAAAGGATTCTGAGATTTTCTTCAGTGGAAATTCCTGAAGAATGGTCTGTGTGTGTTTGAGGAGATTCTTCTTTGTAACACTGTTAAATAGAATGATCTGTATGTCTTTAAATTCGTTTGATCTAAAATATAGTTTGTCTAATGTTTCCTAGACAAACTATATTTTAGATCAAATGATCTGGTATTTATGTAATAAGAAGGAATAATTCTGAAAGATATTTTCCTATGAAAGTATAAAATATAATGAGCTGAGTTTTGTTTTTGTTATTCAGGCTTTAATGGAAAGGACTATGTGGAGAACATTTCATTAAAAGGAATTTCCGTATTAGTGATACCAATCCGGAAAGAGACTCCAAAATGCAAGTATAAAATTTTTTACTCAAACATCATACAAAAAACCCACAAAAAACTGTACTTCATTTGAAGCCACAGTTTGCCCTAGTTGTCTACTTTACTGATGATTCCTAAGAAACCACAATTCCCCCATGTTCATGCAGTTGTATTGTCCTCTTGCCTTGCTTGAATCTAGGTTGATTTTGCAATTTAAATTAGCAGAAATCAGTGTAATGATTTTGGACCAGCTCTAGGCCTAAGTCTTAGGAAAGCTAGACAGCTTCCATTTGCATAGTTTGTACCCTAAGCAATCATATAAAAAGAAACAGTCTAGCCACTCTGATAGATCTCACAAAAACCCTCTATCAAGAGTTAGATACTCTAAGAAAACACTAAAAGAGAAGGAAGGCTAGTTCTATTAGCATGTTGGCTACACCTCTTTCTACACTATTAAACAGAACCAACTACCCATAAAGTGGATGAGTCATGCTAGACATTCCAGTCCCCACTATATCTAAGACATGGTGACAGCTATAGAAAAGGTTCAGATGAAACCAGGAAAAACAAAAACAACCAACAAGCAAAAAACTGTTCAGCTGAACCTAGTCAACCTACTTGGTCTTGATAGATAATTAAAAATACAGTTGCACCATGACTCACAAATTTAATTTGTTCTACCATTCTAGGGAAGAAGGCCACATTGGTGCCCATACTGAAAGATATTCAATCATGTTTCTCTGCCATACAGAGCTCCCAAATGGAAACAAAATTTTGCCCAAAGCTTTTTACTGAATGAAATGGTTGTAGAACTGTTTGTGCACCAAAATATTACTGTAACAATGGTAGCAACATATACTCCTATTAAAAGTGGATGATAGATCCATTATACTGAGATTTTGATAATAGTTTATCTTTTTTTTGTCTTTTTTTAATTTTTATTTTTTTTCTTGTTTCAGAACATTTTGTTTGTTTGTTTGTTTGTTTATTTTTATGGCTGGCTCAGCCTGATCTGAGGGCAGGGCTGGTGCAGCATGTGGCGCCAGGGATCGAACCGTGGTCCCTGAAGCCGCCTAAGCTCTCCTAAGCAGGCGCTTTAGACCACTGAGCCATCCTGCTGGGCCCTTTTTTTCTCTTTTTGAGACAGGGTCTCGCTATGCAGTTCAGGCTGGCCTTAACCTCACTTTTGTAGCCCAGGCTGGTCTCAAACTCGCACTGATCCTCCTGCCTCAGCCTCCCAAGTGCTGGGATTACAGGCATGTGCCACCACCCCCAGCTTAATAATAGTTTATCTTTTTCCTGGTGATTGTAGTGAAGTAGAAGTTGGTCCAATAACTCCTGCCTCAATCACCAAAACTAAAAAAAAAAAAAAAAGCCATTAAACCTAAGGTAAGAAGCTGGAGAATACTCAACTATAAATGCGGGCAACTTAAAATTATAGCCTATTTAAAAAAATTTAAAGTGTTCTTGATATTAGATAAGTATGAATTTAATTATCACAACTAGTAATAACTTCAAGAATAGACATAAAATATATTACAAAGATTTAGACTTTCATTACATTTTCATTTTATTCCTGTATTTCAAGAGATACCAATTTCAAAATGTCTCTGCCACTTAAAAGAAACTATTACTCCCTGGACAGAGATATAGCTGAGTGGCTCAGTGCCTCCCTGGCAAGGGCAAGCTCACAGTCCTGCATCTAATTACCAGCATGAAAGAAAGAAAGAAACAAAGAAAGAAAGAAAGAAAGAAAGAAAGAAAATGAAAGAAAAGAAAAAGAAATGAAAAGAAAATAATAAAATAACACTCCTTTTGGATTTGGTTTAATGATCTTTTCAATGGGGGAAGAGGGGATAATAGCCATTTTAACTTTAGCAAGTTGTTTTAAAACCCGAGTATCTATTATGTGTTGATGCTAGGGACACAATAGTGAGCCATAGTTTCCATCCTGACTGAGTTGATAGACTAATGTAAATATTAATCAAAGATAAAACTATTTAATATCTACTAGTTTTATATTATTAAACATTAATGAACTGCAAAATTAGGTTATAAGAGTCAGAATTACAAAATCAGAACTTCAAAACTTAGAGATACCTTTAAGGCAATCTAGCACAACACTATAACCTGTTCTTTAAAGATACACAAATTATTCTTAAATTACATTTAAGAAACATGTACGAAAAGAAGAAAGGGATAGAGAAGTTTGTTGAGAAGAGAGGAAGGAAGTGAATGAGGGTTAAAAAGGAATTTTAAAGGCTTTCTGAAAAACTAAAAAGTTCCAAATAAATGAGAAGTTGCAATATTACAGTTATGTAATTCCCCCCAAAACTACATACACTTCTACTCCAGCATTTACAATTAGGAAATAAACACAGCTTGTACTCAGCATCTTTGACCTTCAGTGTGACTCATGGTATATAAATACTGTATTAACGAAAATAAAGTAGGTTCTGCCTGTGGAAGTGATAGATGAAGGTTCAGGTGGTGGGCCAGAAGTTTAGAAGAAAGATACATTTTATTAGCCTGCTATGAGACATTTAGAAATTACTATCTTTAGAGCTGGCTTGGAACCCAGACCTAGTTTGGCTTAGCTGAGTGACCATAAGTGAGACTTTTCTTTGTATATGGTCTAAATTTCCTCTTTCAAAATTAGGGAGCTGGATAATATCTTATTGGTTCTGATATTAAATAAATCTATCAAAGCTAGGGAAACTTTTGGTGTCTGTTTCTCTTAGGAGACAGCAACCTTTCCACTGAAATAGAAAGTTATACAGATTTGGATTCAAATCCTTAAAACCTTGTAATGTTCAAGTAACTTATCCTAGGGCTAAATTTCTTCATATGTAAATGAGAATAATAATTATTTCATACATGATTATTGTCAACATTAAATGAGTTATGTAAAGCATTAGACATATAAGAATCGGTATATGAATATTTTCACTCATCTCTCCTTAGTCTGGGGATTATAATACTGATTATTGTCAAACCAAATTGAGTTAGGATTCAAATAGGACAACACACTTTATAGTGAAGGATAGGGAAAAATAAGAGCGTCTAAAAAAAAAAAAAAGTTGCCCTTGAAAGATACGTTAAGAAATATGTACAAAGGAAAGAAAGAAAAAAAGAGACAGGGAGCCAGGGAGATAGCTCAGTAGAATAAGTGCTTGCCTGGAAAGTGCAGGGTCCTAATTTTAATGCCTGGTATCATGAAAAAGAAAAGAAAAGAAAGAAGAAGAGAAGAGAAGAGAGGAAAGGAGAGGAGAGGAGAGGAGAGGAGAGGAGAGGAGAGGAGAGGAGAGAGAAGAGAGAAGAGACCAAAAGGGGAGAGCAGAGAGAGACATATGAGGGGATTAAAAAAAAAAGAAATGAAGATCTATAATGTGCATATTTCAACTTTCCACTAAGAATGGAAATACTATGTACTTTGCATGTGTGTTATTAAAATATAAAGAAAAATAATAAAATACAAATTATACAGAAGAATAGGTAATATTTGACAGCCACATTAGGAAAAACATATAAGGTAGAGAAAAAAGCATCAAAAAGTAAGAGGTAAAAAAGTGAGAGAGAGGCCCGGCAGGATGGCTCAGTGGTCTAAAGCGCCTGCTTAGGAAAGCTTAGGGGGCTGTAGGGACCGCGGTTCAATCCCCGGCACCACATGCTGCACTAGCCCTGCCCTCAGGGCAGGCTGAGCTGGCCATAAAAATAAATAAACAAATGAAAGTTCTGAAACAAGAAAAAGAATAAAAATAAATAAAAAGAAGTGTGAGAGAGATTAAGTTTCATTGGAGGATAAATAATTGATTTGAAATAATCTTGCATGTGTGTCTTTATGCCAGAGCTTCAGTATGCATTAATGGGCATTATTTCATTGCCTGATCAGGCAAGTTTTATTTCCCTCAATTTTTAGACACCTAGAAAGATAAAAATATTTATAGGTAATGAATGACAGGACAGCTTTATAAAAATACTTATCCACTACTCCAAAACCCTTTTCTAAGTATAAGTAATAACAAATATAGCTAGAAGAAAAAGCTCTCCAAATGCCAAGGTGAATATTTTCCATTCTCAATTTAAAAACAAATAGGAAGTTATTGGAGATTTAAGAAAAGTAATATGACAAGGATTATAATTCTGTTACCTAAACAAATGTAGTAATATAGCTAAATTATCTTGGACAGAATCATAATTCTGCCACTAACTACTACTATGGCTCTCTACTAACTCAACCTGGAGGACACATGTTGTTCCCTATCAACTTAACTGCAAGGCAGTTGGGCCATATGTTCTTCCAAGTGTCCAGCAAGAAAAGTAGAAGTACATGTCAAATATCACAAATACAGCCTAGCACAGTCACATAGATAGCAAATAGTGAAGCAGGGTTTCTATTGCAAGGTTTCTATTTTCTACTTGATATTATGCTAAAGTGTTTTCCACACTGTATAATATTTACTGTATTTAAAAAGAAAAATACTTCCCTGCCACTGAGATAGCAATTGCAACTGGGCATGGTGGCACACACCCATAATCCCAGCTCTTGGGATCACTATGAGCCCAATCTAGTAGTGAGACACTGAATAGCTGTAGACCCTTCCCTAAAATAAATAGATAGATAGATAGATAAATAAATAAATAAATAAATAAATAAAAACTCAAAGTTGTGAGTTTGTAAAAGAGTTTTTATATACCTTTCTATATAGTTTACTACTTATTTCTTTCCTTTTCCTTTGCAGTACTGGAAAGTTACATAAATGGCTAATGGATTGTTTTGACTGGAATATACTGCCAATAACTTAAAGAAATAGCCATTTCACACAAAGGATGATACACTGTCAGTTAAACAAGCTAGCAGAAATTAAGAAAGAAAATCTGCTTACCTGCTTAATTGTAAAAGTCTTTTACTTTTAGAAATTTTCCTGAATTTACAGAAAGACTTGCTCTAGATACGTCCTAAGATACCAAAGACTGCCAAATCAACAGTTATCTTTATGATGACTCCTTTCTATTTCTGTCTGAATTTATAGTTGCTCACATAAATATCTATAGATTTCAAGTATTTACAACATTTTTTCTTTTGTGCATCAGTTAGTTGTGTGATTGATAACTTCACAACTTAACTAAATGTCCTGACTCCTTGCTATATGTGAAACACTATGTTAGGCCTAAGCAGGGCTGTATCTGCTGGTACAATGGATGTGCACCATAAGGACTGCCTCTTATGGCTTAAGCCTGGAACAGTGGAAGGTGGGTTTTTTAAACTCACAGAGGTTTGTTAGGCTATAGAGACCTGATTTTTGGGTTTTTTTGTTTGTTTGTTTCTTTTTAATTTTTTATATTTTTTCTTGTTTCGGAACTTTTGTTTATTTGTTTATTTGTATGGCTGGCTTAGCCTGCCTTGAGGGCAGGTCTGGCGCAGCATGTGGTGCCAGGGATTGAACCGTGGTCCCAGTAGCCACCTAAGCTTTCCTAAGCAGGCGCTTTAGATCACTGAGCCATCTTGCTGGGCCCCGAGACCTGATTTTTGAATGCAAAAGCGGATATGTCAGTGTCCTTATCTCCAAAGATACCATACTTAATTAGGAAGTAAGATAAGCATACTAGAACATTATAGGATTATGACTATTACTGTAAAGGAAACATTGAAGTGTTAGAACAAATAAAAGTGGTACTGAACCCAGCTTGAAAGATCAAGTCTCTCCAAAGGAGGTAAAATTTAAACTGAGGACTAAACAGGTAAGTGTTAAAAGAGAGCTTCTAGGTAAGCAAAAGGTGTGTTGTCTCTAAGAGAAAAGGAATAATTTTAAGGGGAAAAAAAAGAGTAAGGAAACATTGCATGTGAGGAAGGAAACTGTGGCATTCTGATTAGATAACATTGAAGTTATGTTCTAGGATACAAAGTGAGAAAGAAAAGAAGCAGGAGCAAACACCTATCAGTCTCTGAAGCTCTTGTTCTTCACAAGAAGTAGGTAATAGGGATCTGTGATAGAAGATAAAGCAAAAGGGAATACGTAATCATATTTGCATATTACTGGAATCCTGACATGGCACCAAGAAGTGTGCTGTTTCTAGCACTTTTATATGACACCATTAGAAGTATTTCAGAAAACTACTTGTTAAGTAATCCAATTTGGATCTTTAAAGCAGAGAGAAAAAAATAACATCCTTAGAAATATTCCCGTTTCCCACTTTGCTAGGCATAGATGCCAGATAGACAGACACTCCTAGCAGTAGAGCAGATCTCTCTTTTTTAAGAATGACTTTATAAATCTCAAGCTCAGTTCATGAAATAAAAATGAAAGTAGAAACATAAAACTTAAAATAATAAGCCATATTCAAAAAATTCCATTTCAATTACATTATATTATTTATGATGGTACACTGGACGCTTAAACATGACATCGTGAAAGTGATCCAAACTTACTGGTTGGAGAAGGCAGTATATAAATGAAATCACTTAAATGTCTCCTCAAGTATGTATTACAAACCTCAGCTTTGCATTAAAGGACAATTTACACCGTGAAAAAGTAAAGAATAAATATAGGACATTGAAATTATTGAACTAATATATCCAATCCTAAGGCATCAATTCCTTTCTAAAGGTGAATTGTAAGCAAAAGGGCAAGATCCAATTTCAAATTATAGTAGAAAGCCATAATAACAATAATGGCATGGCATTTGCACAAAAATAGTGATATAGACCAATGGAACATATTAGATGACACAGAAAAATATCCCACAACTACAGCTATCTGTTCCTGGTAGAAAAACATAAAAGCCAATACACTGGAGAAAAGACAGGTTCTTTGATAAATAGTACTAAGAAAACTGGATCTGCACTTTTAAAAATTTTATTTATTTATTTTATTTTTATTTTTTTTCTTGTTTCAGAACTTTTGTTTGTTTGTTTATTTTTATGGCGGGCTCAGCCTGCCCTGAGGGCAGGGCTGGCACAGCATGTGGTGCTGGGGATCAAACTGCGGTCCCTGCAGCCGCCCAAGCTTTCCTAAGCAGGCGCTTTAGACCACTGAGCTATCCTGCGGGGCCTGCATATGCATTCATTAAAGAATAACACTAGATGAGTTCAATCCCCAGTACTGTGGAAAAAAAAGAAAACAAACAAACGAACAAAAAAACCCACTATATTACTATCTCCCCCTCTGTACAAATATCAAATAAAAATGGCGCAAAAATCTAGAGCTAGGGCCAGTGAGATGGCTCAGCGGTCTAAAGTGCCTGCTTAGGCAAGCTTAGGCAACTGCAGGGACTGAGATTCGATCCCTGGCACCAAATGCTGTGCCAGCCTCACCCCCAGGGCAGGCTGAGCCAGCCATTAAAAGAAAGAAAAAAAAATCTAGGTATAAGACATGAAAAAATTTTGATACAGGATCTCACTATATATAGCAGGCTGACCTTGAGTTTGCTAATATAGCCTGGACTTTACAAAGTTATTGATTTTAGAGATGTTAAATTGTATGGTATTTGAGATTCGATGACTAATATTATATGAAGTGTAGATTATAAAACAGAACCATAGTGTCACCACATTCTTCCTCAAGGAAAATGAAGGAGAGATGGGCTGGCCAAATAGCTGAGCAGATTAAAGCATCTGCAAGCAGGTGCAGGGGCGGTGGGGGGGGGGGTGATCCCTGGCTCTGCCATGCATGCAGGCCCTCTTCCCGGGGGCATGCTGAGCTGGCAATTAAGACTGGGCATAGTGGTGCATGCCTGTAATCCCAGCCCTTGGGAGGTTGTGAACAGGCAGATCACTACAGTGAGACCCTGAACACCCTGTCCACTAGACCCTTCCCTAAAATTAAAACAATGAATAAAAAAAGAAAGAAAGAAAAGAAATGAGAGAAAACATGACGGGAAGAAAAAAGAGCAGATTAAAAGCTAAACTAAGGAAAAAGAGTGTCTAGTGATCTTTATTGAGGCATGGCTGCATAGTTTTATGCCATGCAGGCCATAACTAGTGTTTCTGAGCACCTATGTATCTTATCATAATCTTACAATAATTTTTAAAGCTTGAAGTTTTTTTTTCTTTCTTTTTTTTTTTTTTTTTTTTTTCTTTTTCTTCATTTCCGTAAGGGTCTACAGGATTTACAGGGTCTCACTACTTAGACTGCTGGGATTACAGGCATGCTCTACCACACCCAGTCTCAATTGCTGTCTCAGCCTGCCCCAAGGGCAGGGCTGGCATGGCATGTGGGGAATCAAACCACAGCCGCTTAGTCTACCTAAGTAATTCTTTAGTCTGCTGACCTATTTGGCCAGTCCTTAAACTATCTTGATTTGATTTCTATTACCTGAACTCAAAGAGTTCCACTTAATATAGCACATGGACACAATTAGCTTCCCACATTTGTTGGTATCTCCAGCTCTTTCATGACCCCTCACCTTTCCTCACTGACCAGCCTCTAACATACTAGCTTAGCTAAACATGCTCCACTTGTTGATTTATTGACAGTTCTTTAGTAATATTTACTACCTATCAGGTCATAGTTAGATGACAGAGAGAGATGACAAAAATATAATGCCTGCTCTCAAATTGCTTAGCAAATTGATGGTAAGATAAACAGGAAACAAATAATTACAGTATAAAATAACGCAGCTAGGAAAATATTCATACACAAAGCTGTGGGAACACAAAATTTTAAATACTCCAAAAATTTAGGTGGTTAGGAAAATATTTCTAGTATAATTGATGTTTATAAGTGGAGAGGCAGATTGCTAAAACAAAAATTGAAGGGAAATGATATTGCAGGAATAGGAAACAACACAAAAATGGAAGTTTGAGATTCTACTATGATTAATAGGTAGGAAACTACAAATAAATAGAAAAGATAGGAGGAATAAGTGGTAGGAAAAAATGTTAGAAATGCAGACAAATTATACATCATACAGAGTGCTATTAAGCTCCAGAAGATCAATTTTAACTTCAATGCTACAAGGTCATTGCAGATTATGGACTAGGCTGATGATGCATGTCAGTTGTAGGCCCCTTGCCTAGCACATAACTTCCAGCACCTCAAACAATGATGATGATGATGATGATGACAATGATGATGATGATAATGATGATGATAAATTGCAAACTCAAAAGTTATAGAAGTTTTAGAAGAGTTTATTCGTATTTTTTTTGGACACATATGAATACATTTGCTTAGAGTACATGGGTATATGTACATGAAACGTCTTAAATTTTTACATCATCATCCTCCTCTCTCCCTAACCTTCCCCCATTTCTTGGTCTTCCTCCCTTTCTCATTTGTAGAAGATCATTTCCTTTTCCTTTATCTATTATTTTGCTTTTAAATTTAGTTATAATTTAACTCATATAGTTTTTCATATAAGAGAAACTATTGGGTATTTAAGATTGTGATTCTGATAAATTTCAGTTAACATTATGACTCCAAGATGTACCCATTTTCCTATAACTGATTAAATTTACCCTTCCTCATATCAGAGAAGTACTCCACCGTGTTACAAAATTTTATAAACACTATTGGATTATTAATTAAAAGGATAGATTACAAAGCTGAAGCAAAGTGCCAAAATGAAGAAGAAATATCATAAACACAAACAGCAGAGGAAAAAACTGAAGGTTGTAAGCCAGCTGAAAAGAGATAAAAACAAATAAAATAATAGTGATGGGATTTGAGAATAATGAATGTCTATGAAAGATAATGAAGAATATAATTTGTGATCTTGAGAATTTGGACAAAATAAAGAATAACCTTAAAAGACTCATGTGTTTACTGGATAAAATCTGATAAAATGAAATCCTGGATGAGATACACAAAAGAAAAAAAAAAAGAAAGAAACTATAGAGAAATAATTAGTCATGTTCTGAAATTTAGATGACATACCTAAGTGTACATGTGTATGTATGGCTAGAGGTACTACAGTTACAGATAGGTGAAAGACTCCTACCAGTCAATTAAGGGGTATAAATAGTGCTTTGAAGTTGTTGCAAATTCTGAATATAGAACATAAAAACAAATCAGTACAGTAAGAGGTAAAGAAAAATTGTTGGATATTTACGGAGCAACTAATGGAATAGAAACATAAATATATTTTGGGAAATGCAAATTTGTCAACCTCAATCAACGTGCACCAGAAAATGGATTGGAAAGGAAGAGCCAAGTAACAGAGACCTTTTTCTGTCATCATACTTGGCACACAGTAGAGATCAATAAATACTTATTTACTAAATAAATAAAAAGATTCTTGTTTATATATATACATGTTAGAAAATTATCAAGATGTACTAAGCAGATATTTTGCTGTGGTCAACCTAAATCAACATTATCCTTTCTGTCACTGTCATTGCCATCATCATGGCCCTGTACATCCCTTACATTTCCTTGATTATTTTTTTCAGGATTCAAACTCAGAACCTTGCAAACCACTAAGCCATACACCAGGCCTCCTCTCTCGCCCTTAAATTAGAATGGCCTGTATTGTATACAATTACATTTTCACTTAAGACTTGCAAAAACTCTAACAAGTAGTTTGTTTAAAAAAAAAAAAAAAAAAAGGTAGAAAACTGAAGGATTAAAAGAGCAAGGTAGTTCAAAAGTGTAAGAAAAATCTCAGGTCATTCTTTTCTTATAGGAAGCTCTGACATTTAAATAATAGACACAGAGGACATATAAGTATTATTTTACAATACCAACAAAAAACAGACTCACATAAGCACTCTAATGTCTAGCCACAATTACAATTTACACTCAAAGGTACATATACTTTGATTTTACTAAGTCCCTCTAAGCCTGCTTAGTAAAACAAAATGAGCCTCTGTAGAATGAATATGTGTGTATGTTAATGTGTGTGTGTCTGTGTGTTTGTGTGTGTTCATCGCAGGGATTGAACCTAGGCCATTGGGTGTGACAGGCAAGCACTACCACCGAGCTACACCCCCCCTTGTGTTACCCTTCTTCATTGCAGCTTCATGTCTCTCAGCTAGCTCCCAGAGGACACCAAGTCCATTTCCTTCATTTTTATAGTACCTTTTCAGCCAAGAAGACTTCGGCTGCAAGCAACATAGAGTAAGCAGTATGAAAATAAGATCTTGTTAACTTGTTGAACTTGTCAGTCAATGTTCCCTGCCTAAAACCATGTCTGTTACAAAGGACATTCTTTAACAATAAACTTTTATTATGGTGTGCTGAATAACAGTTTAGCTTAGTCTGCTTTTTTGTTGTTGTTGTTTTGTTATATATATATATATATATATATATATATATATATATATATACACATTTATTTATTTATTTATTTGATACAGGGTCTCACTATGCAGTTCAGACTCTTAGTGATCCTCCTGTCTCAGCATCCATAGCACTGGGGTTACAGGCATATACCACCACACCTGGAGCATCTGGGGTCAGCATAGCATGTAGTATCAGGGATCAAACTTGGGTCCTGGTGCTTGCCAGGTAGGTGCTTAGACCTCCAAGCTATCTCCACAGCCCAAGCTTATTCTGATTATTACATAACCCTAAATTAAATGGATAGTGAGGAAACTCAATTTAGCAGATTTACAATAATAAAGATCAGATAGCGTTTACTATCTGACAAATCAGTGCAATTTGAATTTTGAGTTGCTCAGCAATATTCACTTATTACTTCTTGCAATCCCTTTAGGCTTCTAGTGAAGGGCAACAGAGAAAAAGTGAGGGAAGCCTACGAGTGGATGAAGAGGAACCACTTGACTTTAAGCAAATGATAAAATAGAATCTAGAACATTGAAGGATAAACAGAAGGATCAAAAAAGAATTCAGGTGTACGGAACAGCATGAGTAAGACATAAAAGAAGCACACTCACACCAAGGAGAAAGTTAAGAAAAACAGTTGCTTACAGTAGATGATTCTTATAAGAAAATATAAGGGGGCCCGGCAGGATGGCTCAGTGGTCTAAAGCACCAGCTTGGGAAAGCTTGGGTGGCTATAGGAACCGCGGTTCGATCCCTGGCACCACATGCTGTGCCACCCCTGCCCTACAGGCAGGTTGAGCCGGCCATAAAAATAAATAAATAAAAACAACAAAAGTTCTTAAAATAAAAAAAAAAACAGAAAATATAAGGAATCATTACTTTAAAATGTTGAATGAAAGCCAAAAATGGTGGCACATACCTCTAATTCCAAGACATAGAGGGTAAGGCAGGAGGATAAAATGCTCAAGTAACAACCAGAAATCTTAGAAGAAGAAACCTTCTAAAAATTAAAAAGGAAAAGAGATAGGCATGGCTCAGTGGTAGAGCATCTCTGGGTTCAACCTGTAGTACCAAAAAAAGTAAATATTTTTGCTTGATTTTGAATTTCATTTAATCTTTATTATGAGCCATGAGTGAAGAAGGAAAGAAAAAAGCAGAGAGGTACTGATCAACCAACCAGACTGATTTTGGACTTGGGAAGAGAAAGTAAGCAGAAGGGGAACAACTTCAGAGTGAAACAATGAATACATCAGGAGCAACACCAGATCCAAGAACAGCCCACATCTACTGTAAACTGTAAAACATTGCAATGTTTTATTCCAAAAGTGACTCATCACTGCAAAGCAAGAGTTAGAGAAGAAGTCCAATGCAGCATCCACCATATTTGAGAAAGTTTAATCAGGACTAATTTTTGGCAGAGACTAGTTGTTCAGACTTAGCCACAGAAAAACTACAGCCCAACTCCTCTCCAGTATTTTCAAGTAACCCTACCAAAGTGACTAGGTGAGGGAAAGCCACAAGAAATCACTTGGAGAGGGTGTGTAACAGGCATAGAGCTCCTGAAAGTTTTAGCTTTTGACATAAGGACACAGGTGTCCTCACATCTGCGGTAAGAAATCAAGCCTGTCCTATGTGGCATTCAGAAGTAACTGAATGTGAACTCCTGCCCTGCTTGCCTATATCTAGAACAGAGACCAGTGCTCTGACAGCTTTTCACATCTACCAGCCTGAGAGAGGACACATTTCAGATTAGATGGTTGTCAGACTGGGATGTACAAAGAAAGGAGACCCTAAGGCAAGGGGGATATTTTAGAAAACCACACTCCATAAATCTTATGAACATCATAGCTATATCTATAAGAGAATTAGTAAATAAAATAAGTAAACAAATAAATGAAACTATCTGTAGATTTTAAGACATTAATTTTAAAAAGAGCAAAAGAAAATTATACAAATATGAAACATCAATTTTCCAAACAAGAGGTGTTCATGAGGAAGTACTAAACAGAAATCTAGAAGTTAAAAATTTCATTGAAAATATGGGGAGAAGAAGTGATTAATGTAAAGGCAGAGTGTCAAAAGTAGAAGTAGTTCTTGACAGCCAATTACTTAGAGATACTTGAAAAAGAGAATACGAAAAATGGATGCAACATCTGCTAGATGATATGATTAAATTGAATTAGTGAAAAATCAAAAAAGAGCACAAATGTTGTCAAAAACTTGTTGCAGAAGTGGCGGAAGACTTTTGATTGATCAAATATGGTGAAAGGAGTTAACATAAAGTCAGGTGAGTCAAACCTGATTCCAAACAGCCACTATTGGATAAGAACCTCCCCACAAAGTATCAGTCAAAATGTCAAAAATTTAATAGCTACTACAATACAGCAATGAAATACTCATAGAAGCATACCCACTAGAAATGCAGTAGACTTTTCAACTCATCTTTAAATGCCAGAAGTATTAATATCCTAAAAGAAAACAATTTCCAACCTAGACATATATTGAAAGAAATCATTCAAAAATTATACAGACACATGGCATTTCCTTCACAAAGTGTAACTTAAGAAATTCAGTAGAATAAAACCAGCACTCAAAAAAAATTCTCAGTGATACTCTAGAATGACAAAATGAAGACCAAAATGCAAAGAAAAAAAAAATTCTAATAGAAAAATTACACTAAGCTGAGTCAACAGTTGATCAAAAGAAAGGGGGAAAAAAGAGAAATAATCAGCAAGAGAAAAAAAAAATACAAGGATAGGAATAAGTAATTTTTCAGTAGTTACTCTCAATAGGAACACTTTGAATTTCCCCAAAAAAAAGGTACAAATTTCTAGAATGAATGAATGAAGAGAAAAATCCAGTTATGCGTATAAAAAAGAAAATTAACATAAAAACAAATGCATATACTAAACATCAACGTGGAAAACAAGATTCCACAAAATAAGACCTGAAAAAAACTTAATATTCTAGTAGCAAAACTACATTGACCAAATAGACAAACTAAAAAAAAATGTGAGAGCTGAAACAGCCATTTGAAAAAGTGGACATAATAAATATCCACAGGGGTCTATACAACAACAAAACACAGTGCACACAGTAGTGCATAGAATTTCCTCTAAAACAGAACACATACTATCTTGTAAAGTATGCTTAAGTAAATACAAGATAATTGATATTATCCCTTGTACCTTCTTAGATTATGACACAAACTAAAATCAAAAGAAAAAAATAAAAATAAAACAGGAAAATTAGGCAAACACAAACAAATTAAACAATATGGTCTTGAATAATCAAAGAGTCACAGAAGATATAAAAAAAGAAATTCTAGAATAAAATAATAATTTCAGAACAATATGCCAGGATTTATAGAATACAATGAAAATAGTCCTAATTTGGAAGTTTGTACCTGAGAATGCTCACAACAGAAAAATACACGAGGAAAAAAATTAAAGAGCATAAATTAATGAAATTGAGACAAAAAAAATCAAAGAAGCAGTGCACAAAATTGATGAAACTTAGCCAAACTTAAATTTAAATAAATAAATAAATAAATAAATAAAGCAAGAAAGGCTCAAGTTAATGCAATTGGAAATAAGTAAGGGAAAACACAGTAACACCACCAAAATAAAAATATTATTATTAACTTCTTCAAAAATCTAGTACATTGGGGGGCCCAGCAGGATGGCTCAGTGGTCTAAAGCACCTGCAGGTAGCTGCAGAGACCGCGGTTCAATCCCCGGCACCACATGCTGCACCAGCCCTGCCCTCAGGGCTGGCTGAGCTGGCCATAAAAATAAATAAATAAACAAATGAAAGTTCTGAAATAAGAAAAAAAAAAAAACTAGTACATTGATCAACTGGAGAATCCAAAGAAAATGTTTTTTAGCTAAATAAAAATTGTAATAAGTGAACCAAAAAGGAATATAACTACCCGGAATAATCTGATGATAGGCACTAATCCAATAGGCACTAAAACTGAAGGAGTAATTTAAAAATTAGTAATTCAGAGAAGCTCAGTACCTGATGGATTCATTACTGATTCATGAAAGAATGTCAGAGAAGATATAATGCCAGGACATCTCAAGCTCTTCAATGAAATAGAAAGGAAAGCTGTACTCTTAAATTCAACCCTGGAAACTAACATTACCTTCCATCCAAAAGAATCTACTCAGAAAAAAAGATAACTACAGGTTAGTTTCTTTAATGAATATAGTCACCAAAATTCTACACAAGGTACTGGCAAGCAGAATGCAACAAATTATCAAAACTAATATATCATGACCAACTATGCTTCATTCCAGGGATACAAGAGTGGTTCCATGTATGTAAAACAATAAAAATATTGTATCCCATTAAAAATGAAGGGAAAGCATCACTTGATGCTCTTACTAGATCCAGCAAAAGCCTTTGGAAAAACAGAATATTCATACATGATTTTAAAAAAATCCTGAGGAAAATAGGAATGGAAGAACCTTGTCTCAATCTAGCAAAAGTAATTTATTACAAAACTCCTGCCAACACTTTATTAATAGGAAAAAGTTGAGAGATTTCACCACTGAATCAGATATAAGACAAGGTATTCACTATAATTAACTAGAGCAATCACTCAAGAGAAAGAAATAAATGGCATAAACATGTAGGAGAAATGAATTTATTTTTAGTCACATAGGACATGATTCTCTTCATAGAAGACACCAAAACATTCTATCAAAGACCCCTAGCATTAATAATATTAATAATTAAATTTAGCATGCATCTAAATACAAAATTAAAACAAAAATCAATAGAATTCTTGTACATTACTGATGAACTCACTGAAAAAGAAAATAGGAAAACATTATCACTCTCAATAGTATCAACAAGAATTAGGGATCCCCACCTGCACGCCTGGAACCCAGCCTTGTTGACCCACACGCATAGGTAGGGACCTCTTCACCTGCCCGTACCCACTGGATACCCCACCCACCTGGAACTCAGAGGCTGGCGTGTGCGTGCAGGTAGAAACCTTTTTGTCTGCTCATGCCCAATGGATACTTCCTCGCCCAGAGTCCAGCAAAAGGTGGCTGTAGGTAGTTTTGCAGACCCCAGAGCCAGCATCTTCTGTAGATCCCTGCAGCAAAATTTGCTGCAGAGAGGCGGGGTTCAGACCCTCCCAGCTAATCCAGAGCTGAACATCTTGCTAGAAGAACACAGTGGGTTCACTTCAACAATCAGCAGGAGGAAAAAGTGGAGCATAGCAGCCAGATTCAGCCGGCCTATCTGGACAAGTTCCAACTTGGTTTTTGCACATCAAAGAAATTACCAACAGAGTGAAAAGACAACCTAGAAATTTCAAAAAGATTTTAGCTAATAAATATTCAGACAAAGGTCTTCTATCTAGAATTTATAAAGAACTAAAAAACATTAGGGTCCCAACATTCAAAGACCCAATCCAGAAATGGGCATCTGAGATGAACACACATTTCTCAGAGAAACAAATTCAACAAGCCTATAAATACATGTAGAAATGCTCCATATCACTAGCCATTCGCAAAATGCAAATGAAAATAACACTTAGATACCATTTCACCCCAGAAAGAATGCCTACTATAAAGAAGTCAACTAACAACGAATGTTGGAGAGGCTGTGGGGAAAAAGGAACACTTCTCTACTGCTGGTGGGAATGCGGACTGCTGCAACCATTATGGAAAGCAGTGTGGAGACTCCTTAAAAAACTAGAGCTGGAAAGCCCATTCAATCCAGCTATCCCCCTTCTGGGAATTTTTCCAGAAAAACTGAACACATCATATCATAGTGATATCTGTGTACCTATGTTTAAAGCAGCCCAATTTGTATTAGCCATATCATAGTGATATCTGTGTACCTATGTTTAAAGCAGCCCAATTTGTATTAGCCAAATCTTGGAAGCAACCAAAATGCCCATCATCTGACGGATGGTTGAAGAAGAAGTGGTATTTTTATACAATGGAATATTACTCAGCTATAAAGAATGATAAACTAGAAGACTTCGTATATAAGCAGATGTATGCTCAAGATATACTAATACGTGAAACAAATCAGACCTACATGTATAAATATCATATAGTCTCCCTAGTGCAAGAACTTAAAAGAAGAAATAAAAATGGAAAGGCATAGCACAGCTGAATAGAAATCAACAACTTAAGAGTTAAACAATGAAGAGTCTGCAAGCAGAAAAGACAAGAAACATGGCAGCAGCAAAACCATGCACGTATATACACAGGATAAAGTAGACCATGGTCCTAAGAACTTCCAACAGGCTTTTCACACTGAGGATAGCAATGTGTAACACTAAAATTATGCTTAGAATGCCTGTCATTCTGGTTTTTTATATGTGTGCTGCTTCTAAAGCAATTTCAGTTATTACTACGCTCTTTCTTTTTTTATAATTTTTTATTTTATTTTATTTATTTTTTCTTGTTTCAGAACCTTTGTTTGTTTATTCACTCATTTTTATGGCCGGCTCAGCCCACCCCGAGGGCAGGGCTGGCGCAGCTTGTGGTGCCGGGGATCAAACCGCGGTCCCTGAAGCTGCCCACGCTTTCCCAAGCAGGGGCTTTAGACCCCTGAGCCAACCCGCTGGGCCCCACTATGCTCTTTCAATAAATGGTTGTTTTACAAGAAAACAAAAAAGGGTATTAAAGAGAGTAAGAGACAAGGAAAAATGCCATAGGATGATTGTATATGTTGTATATGTTTAGATATCTAAATTTCTGTTAAAAATGTGTAACTGCTATTATCATATTCTATAAGGATTTATTAGAGTATCAGTGATTGATGGAAAATATCAATTCCAAGTCTAAGATGTTTAATATTCAGAAAGACAGTGATGTTAAGCTCAAGTACCTATGGTATAGAGAAATAGTGTCACTAAGCTTCTCTTCTGGAGGGTTAACAATGTAAGTTTGCATATGAAAAATTAGAAAAAAAGAAGGGCTACAAGGATAGCCAGTATTTCAACCCTAGTAGCCCTTCAAGGTCCGTGAGGACTTAAGACATAAGAGAACCTGTGCTGTAACATCCTATAACTCAGTGTTGTCCCACATTTTCTGTTTAAGGAGTTTTTGGGGCCACAGAGGAAAGGGATTGACAAAGTATAGTGTAGCTAAGGAAAGTCACCTAGAGAGAAAACATTCTCTCAGGCTTTCACAGAGAGCAAACTGGTCAAGCAATGGCCATGACTCATCCAGACAGCTGACATTGACAACAGATCTACAGAGCATTATACATTGTTTCAAGATAAATCCTGAAGGGATTTGACTGACCTTGGGAGATACAAAAGTTACATATTCTGTTATACAGGTCTTGCTTTAACTTGCCCTTAACCACCCAGCAGAAAAGTTTAACCATGAGTCATAAAAAGTTAAGCTAGATTAGTATGCTGAACTGTAAAAGGCTTAAATCAACAGCTTCTGACAATGCCAGTTCTGCCAATAATCCACTATGATTATGGAATATTGGACTAGATATACAACTACTTTCTCTTAGCTCAATGGGAAGACATTTTTATATCAATAATGATCAGAAAAATTATGTCTGCATCCTGTGCTCTAAATAACTACTATAAAGACAACAATATGCATTGTGTCAATTATTGGAAATGTACTACTAACATGTTTTGAAACTGTCACATTGTTATTTCTTATTAAAAGTAATAAAAACAAAAAAAGAAAAATTAAATATATTACATAAAGATATCACCTGTTCCTTGATAGACAGTATCAACATTGTCAAAACATCAATAATTCCAACACTGATAAAAATATTTAAAACAATTCCAATCAAAATATCAATGTCAATCTCCATGGAATGAAAGAAACTAATGTAAAACTTATATGGAATTAGAAATGATCCAGTATTTTTTTTTAAGAATTTTCTCTTCTTGTTTCAGAACTTTTGTTTGTTTGTTTATTTATTTTTACGGCCGGGTCAGCCTTCCCTGAGGGCAGGGCTGGCACAGTATGTGGTGCTGGGGATCGAACCGTGGTCCCTGTAGCCGCCTAAACTTTCCTAAGCAGGCACTTTAGACCACTGAGCCATCCTGCCGGGCCCCTAGAAATGATCCATTATTACAAAAGCAATCCTGGGCAAGAAAAACAAAGCAGGATGTATCATAATATCTTATTTCTAGAGATACCAGAAAATGACAATAATATAAAATAATGCATAGTCTTGGCACAAAAGCAAATATGCAGATCAATGGAAAAGCACAGAGGAGTCTCAGTCTCGGGGACCTTCAGTTGTCTGATTTTTTACAAAGGGCTGAAATAATGGTGGAGATAGGAAAGGCTCCTTAGTAAATACTGCTGGGAAAATGGGGGGTACACCTGCATAAGACTGAATCTAGACTCAATCTAAATATTAAATAAGGGGCCACTGAGATAGCTCAGTGGTCTAAAGCACCTGCTTAAGAAAGCTTAGCAACTGCAGGGACCGCAGCTTGACCCCTGGCACCACATGTTGTGCCAGCTCCACCCTCAGGCAGGCTGAGTCAACAATAACATAAATAAAATAAAGTTGTGTGTGTATATATATATATATATATATATATATATATATATATATATGTATGTGTGTGTATATATATATGTGTATGTATGTATATATATATTCAAAAAATATGTTCATATCAAATTAAAAAGCTTCTTACATCAAAAGAAACAACTGGCAGAATAAAGAAACAATCTCCAAATAGAAAACAAGTATTTCCAGATATTCCTAGGACAGAGGGATTTATCTGCAACATGTAAAGAACCAAGCTAAATTAGACATTCGACCTCCAAAAATTAAAAACTTCATCAAAAAAGTGAGCAAAGACACATCTGAGAAGTACAAATGGATAATAAATACAGGAAACAATGTTCCGCATCTTTGTCCAATGGAAATATGCAAATTAAAACAACACTGAGATTCCATCTTACTACACAAAGAATAGTTATCATCAGGAAGCCAAATGGCAGCTAGGCTGTGGGAGTAGGGGTGGGGTGGGGACCCTTTTTTCTTCCCACATTTTTAGTGGGAATTTAAATTACTAAATAAAAAAACTATGGAATCAGTATAAAGATTGCTGAAATAAATAAACATAGAAAGTCCATTTAATGTACATATTCCCCTTCTAGGTATTTTCCTAAAAGAGTTAAAGTCATTATAGTATAATAAATATGTATATTAATTTGTTTATAGCAGCACAATCCATAATAGCTAAATCATGAAAGTTGATGTCTATCCACAGATACATGAATATGCAAAATGTATTATAGAATACCATTCTACCAAAGAGAAGGATAACCTTTTAGTCATTCTTTTTTTTTTTTTTTTTTTTTTGTGGGACCAGGGTTCGAACTCACGACCTTGCACTTGCCCAGCAGGCACTTGTGCCTCGGAGCTATCTCCCCAGCCCCTAGTCATTCATTATTTAGGAAAATAGATATCCTTTGAGAGCACAATATTAAAGGAAATAAATAAAACATATAAGCTTAGGGGACCGGCAGGATGGCTCCATGGTCTAAAGCGCCTGCTTAGGAAAGCTTAGGTGGCTGCACGGACCACGGTTCGATCCCCAGCACCACATGCAGCGCCAGCCCTGCCCTCAGGGCTGGCTGAGCTGGCCATAAAAGTAAATAAACAAACAAACAAAAGTTCTGAAAAAAGAAAAAAAATAAGAAAAAGAAAAAAAAAACATATAAGCTTAAATATCACATGATTTCACTTATACAGAAACCAAACATATAAATATAAAGAGATGAAGAAAATAAATAGCAGGAAATAAATATTTTTCCAAAATGAAGAGGACCATGGTACAGACATAGGGTTGAGGGAAAAATGTGGAAGGGGGTGAAAAAAAATTGAGATGTATTATGTTCATGCAGCAACTCACCACTAAGGATGTCACTACTCTTTGCTGCAAATAAAAATAAATTTAAAAAGAGTGAAAGAAAATACCAAAATATGATAAAAGTGGATTAAATGTTATGAGAAGAAAATGCTTTTGAGTAACACATAAGTGTTTATGGCAATTAAAATATGTTTTCAATTTGGTGACAGTTTGCTTTCTTGGATTCATCTTCTTTTCCTTGCTCAAGAAATACTATGTTAAGACGGGTGTGGTGGCTCACGCCTGTAATCCCAGCACTCGGGAGGCTAAGGCGGGAGGATTGGTGCGAGTTTGAGACCAGCCTGGGCTACAAAAGTGAGCTCAAGGCCAGCCTCAACTGCATATGCACCTATGCTCCATAATGCGGTGCCCTAAACCTATAGTCAGCGCTTATGTTTTCTCCTTAGCAAACTCTTCAAAATAATGCCATCTCCCCTGCCATTCCTATGAATGCTGGGAAGAGTATTAGCCTGATGAATAGAGTGATGAACTCACTGGAAGATATTCTGAATTTTAATCCCTGGCCTAAACTTGGCTACCCTCCCTTTTCAATTGGCTATGGATATCGCTTATAGACCCTGTATATCATATTTGTGCTCTGCCTTTAGTCAAGACAGTCTACCACCACGAAATATTGAGTATGTTTAAGATTGTTTTTTTTTAAATGTACAGAGTCTTTTATTTTATTTTTTATTTACTTATTTTTTCTTGTTTCAGAACTTTTGTTTATTTATTTATTTTTATGGCCAGCTCAGCCTGCCCTGAGGGCAGGGCTGGCACAGCATGTGGTGCCAGGGATCGAACTGCTGTCCCTGCAGCCACCTAAGCTTTCCTAAGCAGGTGCTTTAGACCACTAAGCCATCCTGCCAGGCCCCTCAGATTATGTTTGCTATGGATGTAAAAAACAAGAAAGCACATTCCATAAAGGAGAAAGTGCATGTAATGGATTGTGCAGAGAAACAAAATGTTTCAAGCATTAAGTAAGGTAAGCAGAAAAAGGAGAAGAGATTACAGTGAGGGAACTAACAAAATAGCAGTAGTGTCCTGAGATATAATGGAGTTTTTCTGTGACACATCATTGTGACTAAAACCAGGGCAGGTATTAGTCAGTAAAGGGGTGAGACTGTTGGTCTCCCTCAAGATGTCACATGTGTTTAAACTAATTTATTTTGTATGCTCTCAATCCTTCCTTGGGAAGCATGATAAAAATGTGATGAAAAATGTCTAAAAAGAAATATGTGTTATTGTTAAAAGAATATTACCCTTAATCATTCCCAAAATAGTCTCCTTCACCTCTAACACATTTACTTCACCATTCTTGTAACTTTCTGAAAGAGTTCTAGAAGTCTTTTTCCTATTTATAGTTGTGCTGTCATGCCTACCTCTGCACCTGAATCAATACCGTTCATGGTTACTTTGACTTTGTGAAAGAGACAGAAGTCATACTGTGGCAGATCTGTAGACTAAAATAGGTAAAGACACAGGGTAATATCTTTACAAGAGTGCCTTTCTGTTGGATGGTACTTGGCAACTCCATTCACTATATTTTTATCTTACCTAATAAAGATACTCAAAGAGAACCTTGAGAACTGCTTCAGAAAGTAGCAGGATTGTGGAATAAGTATGTTTAAAGTGATAACTGCAAGCATTTCAAGGAGGAGTAAAGGCAATGTGACTTCCTCTGTAATACAATTTTAAACATTTAAACATTCACTGTATATTTTGATTACACCTTGCAAATGTCGTAATTCCTGAATTGCTACTGCCACGGTAAATATATAAGAAACCATAACATGTAGATAAGTGACTACATTTGTCTGCTCTTTGGTTTTCCTATTTGCAAAACAATACAAAGAAGAGTCCTAACATTAGAATGATAGAAAATTAGAAAGATTTTTTTTCTTAACTACCATTGAAAGTACTTTTTTATGCATTAAATGAAATCACTTTCATATATTTTCTCATCTTTATCTCATCACATTCCATCCCAAATTTACCCATTGGGAAACTGAGGATCAGAAAAGTCTATTGTATAGAGCTAAAGTTATTGTTCAGATCTGACTACTTTCAAAACTCTTTTGTCTTAATTCTGTAGCTATTGCAAATAAACTCTAAATTCCTCACTTAACAATGAAGAAAAGAAAATCCAGACAGAGGAGACTTGGCCAAGCAACACTATATATTATTTATACAATCAATATCATTTTGGTGAACTTAGCAAATGCCAAGCCTGTGAAAAGTAACAAGGCTAAACATGAATAAGTCTCTAATCTTACTGTCTGCCCTTAATGCAGTTATAGTAGACTAAAATGCGGACACAGTTCATCGAAGGTCAAAAAATATTTTCTCAGTGATTGAATAAACACCAAGTTTCTATTTTGATGGCAAAGTTGAGCCTACGTCCTATGCTTCCTGATTCCTGTGAGAATCAAAGGACTTATGGAGTCCCTTCTATTTTTGAAATTCTATGTCCCTATATCATGTATGTGGTACCTGCTCATTACTTATTTATAAAATGGCACACTAATAACTTCCTAAATACTTCATTGTTTACCATTATGTTCACTCATGATCATAATCATTTCTAAACATATACCCACATAAATACTATGCTCTCCCTCCACAGCAGTACACAAACATAAAATTTTTTTTCTAAAACAATCTAATGCAGCAGATTTATTAAACATTTATAAAGCCCTAGTTCCAGACATTAAACAAAATACTAACAGTACAATCCAGAGTTTAAAGCATAAAAGGTGGTACAACCTCAGGAAGATTTCAGTACCACGGAGAAAACAGGAAAATAATCCAGTGCTAATACTGCAAGGTACAGTGATAAGAAGTGAAAGTTTCAGGGCCTGGCGGGATGACTCAGTGGTCTAAAGTGCCTGCTTGGGAAAAGTTGGGCGGCTTCAGGGACTATGGTTCCATCCTGGGCACCACATACTGCGCCAGCCCTGCCCTCAGGGCGGGTTGAGTTGGCCATAAAAATGACTGAATAAACAAACAAAGGTTCTGAAACAAGAAAAAAAAAAAAAATAAATTTTTAAAAATTCTTTTAAAAAAGAAGCAAAAGTTTCTAGTCAAGTAAATCTATATTTCCATGGAGACACATTTACCATTTCCTAATTATAGAACTTTGGGCAACTGACTTCAGAGCCAGGGGTCCCTACTTTACATATTGGAGTAATCAAATCTTATAAGATTATTTTTAGGATTAAGAAAAATAACACATACTTACAAAAGCTCAATAACTATTGGTCTTCTTCCCATAACAGTTAAAATATATGGGGGGGGGTTGTTTGATTTTCCCTATGAGTAATATCTTTCCTTTGTCATGCAAAATTACATAATCTCTCCTATCAGCTTCCTGAGTTTAGCTTGGTCTATATATAAAGTCTGTTAGGGCCAGCCAAATAGCTCACCAGATTAAAGGTCCAAGCATATATATAAAGTCTGTTAAATTCCTTCTTTTCTCAAGTCTCAATTCCCAAACTATATCCCATGACTGAATGCTGTTGTTTTCTGCATAGCATAACATTTTCAGATAGTTAAAGCCAGGCTTACAAAAGAGTAGAGAGGCCTAATCATTATGCATGACCAACTTAGATTAATTAGACAAATTATTAACTACTTGCAAATTCATCTTCTTTAAAGTTTGAGTAAAAGCATAAAGGTCAGAATTTTATGGAAATAATTGTGACTCAGTCTTTTCCAACAATGTGATAGTTGTCAAAATAAGAAGACCTTTGTACCCCCATTTCTTTGGATAGAAAATATAGATTATAACAATATCAACTTCATGGGTTGATAATGAAAATTAAATAAGATGAGAGAATGTCATGCTCTAAAATGTTATTGTTATTATCTTCCATGTACTTTTCAGCCCTGATTTATTAAAAGCCCCATGATCTGCTTCTCTGTTTTTTAATTTAACATACTTGATTGCTACAGAGTCTCATTACACAGCTTGGACTCATAATGATCCTCTTTTTCAGACTCCCAAGTGCTGGGATTACAGGCTTATGCTACTGCACCCAGACTCTGTGGCCAGCTCAGCTTGCCCTGGAGTCAAGAGTAGCATGGAATATGGTGCCAGGGATCAAATCTTTCTCCCTGTGCTTGCCTAAGTAGGCTCTTTAGTCTGCTGAGCTATCTTGCCAGTCCCTGCTTCTCTCTTTTTGATTTCCTTTTCCACCATCTCCTTTACTCACAGTACAGATATTCCTTAATTTAGAATGGAGTTTCACTCCTATAAATCCAACCTAAGATGAAAATATCATAAGTGAAATGCCTGTAATATATCTAACCTACTGAACACCCTTGTTTTTACACAGTACACTGTAGAGTAGCAATTATTTACCTTCATGATCACATGCACCGGAAAATGCAGCTTGCTGCTGCAATGCAGCATGAAGAAATGGTGTCACATCTATATTGTTAGCCCACAAAAATACCAAAATGCAATGCTGGCATTATAGTTTCTACTTATTACATATGCTTATACAACATTAAAAAGTCAAAACATCAAGTAGAAGCACTGAAAGTCAGGTACTGTCTATATTTAAAGCATGTAACCAAATAAAAGAAACAATCAAATCATAATTTTAATAACCATAATTTTGACAATACTGCCACTTTTCTTATTCTAAAATGTAAAATATAACCACCACACTAAGAAGATGTGGCAGGAGGACTGTAAGTTTCAGCCCAGCTTAGTGAGCAACTGAGTGAGATCCTTTCTCAAAATAAAGACTAAAAAATAGGAGAAAGGAATGTAATGTAGCTCAAAGTGAAGATCTTAGGTTCAAGTCCCAACTTCCCAGTATTTTAAAAATATAAAGCACAATAATCTCATTAACAAAATTATAAAAGAAGATGATTTTATTATCAACAATGTCTTTGATTATTTAACCATAATTCTCCTCTTGATCCTCTTAGCAGGTATAAGAATATCCTATTTCCAAGTTTGTCTCAGGTTTAGAAATTACCTACTGCTTCTTGGTTTATCTTTGACAGAAATTCTTCAAAATAAAATTATTTCATGTTTCTTTTTGTGTAATCTTCCAATAATGTTAAATTGTTTTATATTGAGTTATCTCCGTTACAGATAACTACCCTCTCCCCAGACATGAGAATTCTAATGTATTCTTCAACATACCACTTAACCCATTCCTCCAGGAAACTAATCCCAAACCATTTGTCTGGGGTTTTAAAGCATCTAAAACATTAGAATTTACCATATCATTCCTCAGATATCTGTTGATATAAATCTTTCCCCTGGTAACATAAACTTTCAGGCACAAAGACTATTTTATTCACCTCTGCATTCTCCAGCCTCTAGCTCAGAATGTGTTTATAAATAGAACTCATTGATGTTTACTCAAGTCAAAGAATAGTGGACAGAGGCGCATCATAGATTTGACCAAACAGTAAAATGAACTAGAAGAGCTCTCAATATCTAGTTATTTTACATCTCTATCTCCTAGGAGTTTCAGCTTAACAACAACACTAGTAAATAACATTGAAAGCTAATATTTATTTAACATAGATTTTTTTAGAATTATTTTATTTTATTTTTTCTTGTTTCAGACTATTGTTTGTTTGTTTGTTTATTTTTATGGCCGGCTCAGCCTGCCCTGAGGGCAGGGCTGGCTCATCATATGGTGCCTGGGATCAAACCGCGGTCCCTGCAGCCTCCCGAGCTTTCCCAAGCAGGCGCTTTACACCACTGAGCCATCCTGCCGGGCCCCTATTTAACATAGATCTTGAACCATATATTTTACAAAGTACTTTCCTGTTAGCTCATTTAGTAATCAGCAAACAAACTCATGAGGTGAACTATTGGTTTTTCAAGGATGCCATAATAAACATTTTAAAATAGCTGGTTTGAACAAAGAAAGTTACTTTCTAACAAATCTAGAAGCTACAAGGACAAGATAAAAACTGTCAGGTGCTTTGGTTTCTTATAAGGGTTTTCTCTTTTGCTTGCAGATAGCTTTATTTTTAAAAAATTTATTAGTATAATGTTTGTGATATATCACGATTATATTCAGTTTTGGTTACTAATACATGCATATACTGATTCTTGATCATTTTTATCTCCCCTCTCCTAACCCATCCTCTCTTTTTCTTCCTACTCCAGATGCCTTTCCCCTCTCTACAGTCTACCTCCCTGTTTCTTAACATATTTTTTATTTTGTTGTTTGAATTATTTATATTTTGGGTCTCATATTAGAAAAAAATGAGATATTTAACCTTCTGTGGCAGAATTATTTCACTTAATGTTATGGTAGTAGGATCCTTATGTTACTGTTTCTGTCTGTGTTGTCTGTGTCCTAATCTTTTATTAGGACTCCACACATATTGGATTAGGACCCATGCCAATGGCTTCATTTTAATATAATTATCTCCATAAAGACTCTGATTCTAGCTAGAGTCATTACTAAAGGTACTGAGATTTAGGGCTGACATATATCATTTTGAAGGGGACAAAATCCAGCCCATAACAGGTAAGTAGTACTATTTTTCTTTTATAAAAATTTAGTAAACCAACTAATTTAGTGTGGCAAATAGAATTTAAAATGGGCCCAAGTTAACCTGACCTTGTGATACTCACATTACTGTTTGATATCTCTTTAGGGTAAGAATGGAAACTGTTTCTTATTTCAGACAAATTCTAAAATTAGAAGCTGTCATATATATGATTGAGTTATATTAAGATGCTCAATCCCATCCTACTAGTTGATTCTACTGCCTTTCCAGTTCTCTTGCTTTGAGGAAGCCAATGGCCTGATCAGCAATTTCTAGCTAAGAGGTAGTTAGCAAATAAGGCCTCAATCAAAAAGGCTGCAAGGAATTAAAAACTGCCCAAACTCCTATGCACTTGGGAGATATTCATACGCAATTAAGGTCCGACCCCCAACATTTGGTTACAGCCTCTATAAAGAGCTTAATGCACAGCACTCACCTAAAGTATATGTAGATTCTATTTTTTTTTTTTGAATAGGGATCAAACTCATGACCTTGCTTTCACCAGGAAGATGCTTATGCCACTGAGTGATCTCCCAAACCTAGATTCTTGACTGCAACACACAATTAGATAACTGGTGAGATTAATCCAAATTTATACATTAATTTAGTGATCAAATGGTAATTCAAACTCAAAATTTCCATGACTCAAAGACCTTCAATCTAGCTGAGTAACTACGTGAAATGCTGCTGTAAAGATTACGAAGAAATTTTCCTAAGTATTAGCACAGTTCCTGGCACATCACAAACAATCCTTGAATGATTTTTGTAGCTTTTGCATTAAAAATAATACAATTATACCTACCTTCAAACAAAAACAAATAGTATTTAAAACCAGAAAATAAAAAATGGCTTAAAGTTTAAGTAGGATCTCCTGTGATGGGAGGGAGGAATATTGGCCATTTGCATTTCTCACAAGAAAACCAAGAATGTGACAAAAGTTAACCTATTTAAAGAAACATTTTCCCTATAATAACAAATATTGTATTAATATCAAGAGTTCAGGTTTTAAAAGGGAGGTCTAGAACAATTTCATTCCACATGCCTACCAACATTTTCTAAAATGTCTAGGGTATCCTCTTCCCTTCCTCCAGTTCCATGCTAACACTGGGAATAAATGGATATATCCAGGAAATTTATTTCAGCAACAATATGTAGGAACCACTGTTTAACACTAAAAACTTCATCACTTGTAACTTTATCCCTACCTCAGAAATTATAGTACAGCCTGTAGCAAGACTTTTTACTTTTAAGTTAGGACAACCAAAAACCCTTCTTTGCCTATACAATTATTCTTGAGATAAGATTTGTTCATATCTGATCTTCTCATGTTATGTATAATTACAATGTTAATATTCTTCTTATACATTTTGAATAACAATGTAAATGTCAATCATATACCAAAAAGGAAAAATTGTTACATATAATACAAAAATGAAATCCATACCTCCAATTTATAGCCATTAGTTCAAACCTGCCACCATTTGAAATTTGTAAGTCTTCCCCTATTCACATTTTCTTAAAATATCACTGCACAGGGCTAATAATAATTGCATTCAGAATAGAATCTGCCCTTAACTGGAATCACACGCAACAGCTCACACAAATACATTCCCATGTCCTTCGGAAAGCCGAAATGAAAAAAAATCTACCCCCTTCCAAAAGTATCCCATGTAAGAATTGAACCTGAGTGAAGTGGGTAAAGAGAATTGCAACAGGCATGACAAGTACTAAGGCATAAAGAACAGAAAACCCATAGGACAAAGCCTAGGGAACCCACGCTCTGAGATTCGAAAAACTTTCTTAGAAGCAGATAAAATCTCAGCTGTCTTTTTTCATTTTTTCTCTCCTGGAGTTATTCTTGTTATTCCACTGTTGATTATGCAGGATAGTCTAATTAAGCTTCCTTATGGATTAACAAAATAGTGTGATCCAGATGTAAAGGCACATCCAAGTCTGTAATCCTAGCACTCTGCAATGCTGAGGCAGACAGATCACAAGTTTAACTCCAGCCTCTACAATTTGGCAAGATCCTGTCTCAAAATTAAAAATAGATAAATAAATAAATAAATAAAATGTATTTTAGTATGAAAACCTGGTGGTCAGTCCCTAATGCTGAAAAAAAAGAGAATGTGAAGACAAGAAAATAGTAAAGGTAGTCACATGTTATGTCATTTATGGAGATGAAGAAAGCTTAAAGTAGGGAAAGCTTGAAGGGAAATCAAACAGTTTATTTGGATCATGCTAAAGTGCAATACAGCATTCAGATATAGATAGTAAAAGGCATATAGAAAAGGGATGACATACTTGAGAACTACTTAGGAAGAACAAATTATAGCACTCCCTGAATAAAAGTGACAGAACAAAACACCATCCCTGGCTCATAGATTTTTTTTTTCTTACACTCATGTAACACATTCTATTCCCTAATATTTGAACAATAAAGGACCAATGTTCAAAATTCTTAAGCAGACCCACAAGATCACATTCGTTGAAATTCAAATGAAACCAAGTGAAAATGTATCTCATCAACCAAGTCATCTATTCATGAGATTACAGAGAAGAAAGCACTCTCCAACTTATTTCATTACCAAGTGTTATTTGGTTCTTATATTGCTCTTTGAACTATTTTATCTTGCTAAGAGCAGAACTGGTATTACTATAAGACCTTTTAAGGAAGCATGAGGTTTTCTGTTGACAACTATAATGCTGACATCCTAATCCTACAAAGAAAATAAAACGTAAGGAAACAAGAAAATAAAATAGGAAGTGAAAATAGAAAAGAAATAGAAAATAGAGGAAATAGAAAATACAAGGAAAATAGAAATATAAGTAGGAAATTTTAAAATTCCAGTAAATATTTCCTTTCACTACTATATCATTAGATGTCAATACAACTTCTTTGACTATAAAATTGCAATTATACTGTCACTTGACAACACAAAAGTATGAATAAGTGCATCATATTTTCAGCACTGAGAATTTATTTACAAATTCACCAGTGGCTCTTTACAAACTGAGACTCCAAAAAGGAAGATTCTTTGACCACTTAATTTGGAATTATGGCTGCTGGTAATAATTGTTCATTACATTTTTTGCTTCACATAGAACTGTCACTGTAATTCATTTAATTTCCAGAACACTACTGATATTACTATGTCCTAGATGAGAAAATAGAAAACCAAAGAGTAAATAAGTGTGTGGCATCCAAGTCAATAAGAAAAGGTAACAGAAAGAGGGGGGGTTCCTAAGATTACTGGGAAGAAGTTAAAGGAGATTTTCTGGTACTTTATTTGCTTTGTCTCATTTCAAACATTTTTTTAGTCCTGAAGGAACTGCAGAGTTCAGATAGATTAGCAACTTGTTTAAATTTTCACAGTTAGGATGTGAAGAACTAGTATTTAAATCCATGGTCTGGGTTTTCAAAATATCATAGTGCCACAACAGTGTTATAGCAGGATATTTCCATGCATCAGATGATATCTATGCTTATGAGATATTTCTTTTCAGGACAATTCTGAGGTAGAATTTAAGGTTTTAAGAAAAAAAGCACAGACACATAACATTTTTTTACAATTTCAGTCTGTTCCTTGAGGAATTTGTAAAATTTGTAAAATTAATTAAATAAAAATCAAGCAATTTTTCAGCTCACCAAACAAGTGCTTACTTTTCATTCATAAAGTTATTAATGATGTCTTTTCAAGACACTCCAGAATCACTTAATAATAATTTTAGTGAATCTTCTAAAACAATAATCTAACTTCTTATGTACATAACAATATTCATTGTTTTCATAAAAATGCTTTCTGCATTACATTATATAATATTATGAAATAATAAGAAGTGTACATTTAGCTTTCCTCTCAATTCCTGCAAAGGACGCCTACAACTTTAGGTACTTCCTAAATCAAAAGGGTGCTAGGTGTACTTTTTATTCCAAGATTTGGCCTTTGACTACAGATCCCAATAGATCTTCTAAATCCTTTGAAATTTTCTGAGTCATAAAGACATTTTTTGATTTAGTGAGGCAACTCTTGATAGGTTCTTGGATAGTTTCATGATGGTAGCTGAAAGACCTAGCCATGATTACAAAGTTGGAACTTTCAGCCCCACTCCTCATGCACAAGAAGAGAGTAGGATCTGGTGATTGAGTTAAGAACTAATTATGCTTACATTATGAAGCTTCCATTAAAATTCCTAGAAGTATAGAGTTTGAAGAGCTTGAAGTTGAAGTACATACTCATGTGAAAAAGCAATGGCACACCCCCTACTCCAAGGGGACCTACTCTCAAGAACCTTCTAGAAATAGACCTGAGTATCCATCTAGTCATTCACCTGAATCATATCCTTTATAGCAAGCCAGTAAACGTAGATATTCCCTTGAGTTCTTTGAGTGGTCATAAACAAATTTGAGAAAGTGGGTTGTGGTAACTTACAATTTATACCCAGTTCAAATATAAGTGTGAGTAACCTGCAGACTTACTATTTGTAACTGGTGCCTGAAACTGAAGGGGAATGTTTTGGGAATTAAATTTTTAACATATGAAATCTGACTAATTACAGGTAGTTAGTGCTATAATTATATTACAGTATTATATCCAATTGTTACCTGGAAGTTGGAAACTGGTTGTTGGTGTGGGAGGAGAATATATGTATATGCCAGTTCTAGGGTCCCAGAAAAACCAGCCCCTGAGATCAGCACTCTTTATGGATTCCTCAAAGTCTGCTTTTACTTTCTTGTACCATTTAACAGTTGTTTCTAATTTTTTTTCTTTTTCTAATTCTTTTCTTTTTGGCCATTCTAAGCTTTTTATTTTCTGCTTCTCTTTTCATCTCCAAACTGTTATTTCCATTTCACAGAGCCTTGATGGAAGGCCTATATTTACTTCCTAAATCCTACTGTTCTTACTTTCCAGTGGCAACACTGCCTCAGGCCTTCATGGGACTATGAACATGGGTCTCTTCTACCAGTACTTTCTGTCAGGGAAGAATGATTTCATAAGAACAGTGTGTCTGAAAAGGTTTTGGTAGTGTTTGACATGTCTTTCAATTAGACATATAAGGTTATTGCAAGTCATTTGTTTTAGGATGAGTGAACTGCAAATGTCATATGTTATATTTCCCACTGTTACTATCATTGTCACTGTATAGCAAGTCTTTCTACAGTGTATTTCCTAAAGAGTAAATAGTGATTTTATTAAATACTACTAACTTCATTATCATCTTGGGGAAACAGAACCTGTTTTTCAGTGACCTTGGGTCCTTTTGATACTGTTCTAGCTAAAAGCATGTTTTACTCTCTACAAATAACATGGCTAGTTGCTCTACCCATAAAATTTATCAGAAGCAAATTCAGAATTTGTAGGCTTAGAAAGCTTAAGGACACCTTCTCTAACAAAAAGGATATAAAATTATGACTATTAAATGAAACTGAGAGTATAAAAAGGAATCATGCAGATGAATGATCCCCAAATTTAAGTTATATTAGCTTCAAGGTATATATCTGCCCTTAAGATGCACTGCTTTTAGGTATTTTATGTGCTTTAGGCTCATTTTATTCAGTACCACATATGAAGTAGATACTATTCTTATTCATTTTTCACAGAGGAGAACATAAAGTTCTCAAAAGATTGAGAAGCATCTCCAAGATCACACAGTTCCTAAATTTCATAAAGATTTCACTGAATGTTTAAGCAAATTAACTTGTTCTTCCTCTATATTTTACTTACTACAGCTATATTCATCCTCAAAGTACACATTCAAACAATATATTGTACCATACATTTTATCTACTATAATCTCACTTATTTTTATATTCATTTGAAATATCAGAAGACACAAATAATAATTGAAAGCATCCTAAATGACAAGTATGGAAAAATTGTTTTATATATAATATCTAATTTAGTCTCCATAAGACATTGTGAGATAGGTATTTTATCTTCATTTTAGAGAGAAGACGAGTTAAAAATTATAATGGTTAAAGAACAAAAGATACTAGTTAGAAAAAAATTTTGTTTTAATTTGTTTGATTCCAACATTACCTCACCAGGGAAATCGCTGAGTAGAATAAGCATCTGCCTGGCAAGCACAGGGTCCTTAGTTCAATCCCTGGTAGCACAAAAAGAACCCAAAACAAAACAAAACAAAAAACGATTGCCTCTTTGACCCCTATAAGTTTGTTTGCTAACAAATTTCACTGGGTCCATCAGAGTGACCTTTTCTTATTATTAATATGAAAAATGGGAGGATAACACATTAAAATTTGCAAGACATTTCAAAGCAATGTAATTTAATCCCCAACACAAATATGTGAGTCTGGTATTGAGGTCTCATTTTTAAGATATGAAATTAATGCACAGAAAAATCAGATGCTTTGCCCAAATGCGCACAATTAGACAAAAATGTTATCCTCTTCAGCATGACACAATTTTTTGCATAGAGCCATCATCAACAATCATTTAGACGGGGCTAGGGAGATAGCTCCGAGGCACAATGCCTGCTGGACAAGTGCAAGGTCGTGAGTTCGAACCCTGGTCCCACAAAAAAAAAAAAAAAAACAATCATTTAGAGGGGCCCGGCGGGACGGCTCAGTGGTCTAAAGCACCTGCTTGGGAAAGCTTGGACGGCTTCAGGGACCGCAGTTCGATCCCCCGCACCACATGCTGCGCCAGTCCTGCCCTAGGGGTGGGCTGAGCTGGCCATAAAAATGAGTGAATAAACAAACAAAGGTTCTGAAACAAGAAAAAAATAAATTAATTAATTTAAAAATTATTTTTAAAAAAACAATCATTTAGAGAATGAGTGAATAAATAAGTGAGCATGTTATCCTCAAAATATACACTTTGATGAGTATAGCTGTAGTATCTAAAAGCAAGGTCAATGCATTTCTCCTTGAAGCAGATCCTCCACAAAACCTCTCAGATTGATTCTTAAAAACTGTTCCCCACCCCCCCAAAAAAAACCTATTTCCCTAATAGCCAGCACCACAAAAAGTATTTTTAACTCTAAAGGATGATCAATCAAGTAATATTCAATTACTTGTTCACCTGTACATATATCAGAATGTTCTTCACCTCTATGTCTTCACTTATGTAATTCCTCTCACCTAGGAATTCTCCGTTTTCACTATTTCCTTGCTCCCTCCTCTCATTCTGTATGGGACTGTTCCATTCCCATTCATCGTTAAAGACTTAGCTCAGAAAGCATCTATCCAGCGTATTTCCCTAATTACTTCAATCCAGCAGGTCCTTCTTGGTGTTCCCACAGCCCCTTATGTTTATCTCACTGTAAGATGAAGACTGTCTCATCACCAGTTGACAAGTTTTACTCATCCCTATATCATGTATGCCTACTGCAGTGTCTTGCACAGCACATGTGCATGTTAATGTAATCATAAATGTTTTCTTAAACAAGTCATTAGAACTCTACATAAAATAGGCTCTGTTCTACGCAATTAATTATAAGGTGAGTGAAGAGCAAATATTTAAAATAAAAGTCTGGCACTGTGTTGTTAAACAGCTCTTTGCCAACACAACACACATATATAGATACGGTGTAATGAGTAAAAACAGCATAAACAACATATTTTATACTATTAGTTCCCACAACAGATACTTCTCACTCAGCTTGCTCACACAGCTTCTTTCTTTATCTAGTTTCCAACCCTCCAGTTAGTGGTTTGTTCTCTCTCTCTCTCTCTCTCTCTCTCTCTCTCTCTCTCTCTCTCTCTCTCTCTCTCCCCATCTCTCTCTCTGTCTCCCCCCCCTTGTGAAATACAATGAAAGCGTGAAAATTCAAAATTCTGAAATATAGCAACACAAAAACAAAGAAGCATCTTAGTATATTTTTAATCTGGCCATATTGCTTCCTTTGTTAGATATCTGATCCTTATTCTGCATATCCTATCTCACTCCTTACCAGGTTTAGTACTTTTCTTTTACACTGTGTAGTGTAGGCAAAGTAAAGTAACATTAGTCTTCCATGTGAATTAAGCTATTTAAGAGCCTTAAAGCTTTGTCTCCCCCCATCCACCCTTTATATATTTGCTACAAAGACTCATTATGCAGCTTGGACTCTTAGTGATCCTCCTGATTTCAGCCTCCCCAGTGCTGGGATTACAGGCATGTGCCACCATGCTCAAACTTGGTAACCAGCTCCGTGTGCTCCAGAGGCTGGTCAGACACAGCATGCAGGACCTGGGTATCAAACCTCGGTCCCTGTGCTTGCCAAAGCAGATATTTAGTTCATTGAGCTATCTTGCCGGCCCTTAAAGCCTTCTTTACAACCATTATTCAACATAAAATGTTGAAAAAAATGTTAATTTTAGAATTCACTTTTTTCTTAGAGACAACTGATGTGATAGCTCCTGGGAACAAACTTGTATATGTTCTTAATTGGATTATTCAAAATAAAAGAATTTAAAACTTTACACTTACACCAATCTTTGTGTATACTTTTTTAAAAAATAAATTGCTTGTATTTGTATTCTCCATATTTTGGAGAAATTATCTATGTGTTGCCTATAGGTATGTGCTTTTTCACTAAGAAACAGAATCTCATCCAATAAATTTAATTTCATCACAGTCATGATTTCTGATAGGCTATATAAGAGGTATAAAACCTAGATTATGGGTATTCATGTCAGGGTATACAATTTGTTCCTTATGACTGGCCAGACTAAGTGCCTGCTTAGGCAGATGCAGCAACCAGGGTTAGATCTCTGGCATGGAGTACTGTGCCAGCTCCTCCCCCAGGGCACACTGAGACAATGATTGAGACTAGGCATGGTGGTGCACGCCTGCAATCCAAGCACTTGAGAGGCCGAAAACCGGAGGGTCACTACATGATCTGTGTAGTAAGACCCTGTAGAACTTGTACTAAATACATAAAAATAATAATTGTAATGATAATAATAATAATAATAATAATAATAATGATAATAATAATATAATTCACACCTTGAATCACTTTGGAAAGTCCCAGAAAAACTAGGTCATTCCTTTTATCTTCACAAGAATTTTATCTATATTCATATAAATATATATGTATATATATGTATACTGTATTCTAACACATCTTTATGGGCCCATGCCCAAAATTAATTTGTATGTCTTTATACTTACATTCTGAATGATCTCTATATAATACATCAAACTTGAGAGGTATGACCTTAAGTTTAACTTTTTTAAAAACAGGGAGGTCAATAAAAGAAATTACTGAACTATTTTTTAAAATGCTTGTTATATCTTATCTAAACTGAGCAAAATCTCCTTTTATCAAGTCTTCCCCAGTAATATAAAATACCAGTTCTACGATTGTGCCTCACTGTTTCTTTCGTAATCTCATTTTTTTGTAACTTTATTCTATAGCTTCTGCTATACTACGCTGTACTTACTTGTGGATGATGCAACCTTTAACTTTCCAAGAACAGAGACTAAATCCATCTTATTCATTTTCCTATTATTAGCAACCCATAAAAATTCTAGTATACAGCAGATATTCAGGAAAAACTTATAACCCAATCAGTAAATCAACAAATCAATACATATGAAGGTACGGCTCATGGTCTAAGAGAGATCAGAAATATTTTTCTGCCAGAGACACAAGTAAACTCTTTTATCACCTATATCATGGCGGAAATAATCCAAAGTTACTGTCTAACACAAAGGACTAAATGTTTCCTCCACAACACTGAGTTAACTCCTATTCCCTCATACTTCTGCCCAGGGATTTTGCTTCATTTTTTTTATGTGTGCTTATCTATTCTTCAGTTCAAAATTCAATAAGCAAGGTTTCAACATTTATCTGTATCATATACTATACTAGCTCCTAGGAATTTAGCAATAAACAAACAACAGTGTCTCTTTTAGGAGTTTCTAGCTATATCATACTCTTAATGACTGAAACAATTGATATTATAATTTTAGGGAACTGAGGTTCATGGAAATTTATCAACTTAATACTATAGATTATTTTCAATACCAAATTATAATATAAATATATTGTTCAGCTACTATTCAGCTATGGCATATATTTGGCATATGTGGGCATGTGCAACCATTATGGAAATCAGCAGGAAGATTCCTCCAGAAAACTAAAATTATAAATTACATAAATTTGACCCCAATATTGCCCGAATAGGAGTCTTTCTAAAAGTTAAAGATGTTACAACAATATGCACATGGCCAATTTATTTTATAACAACACAATTCATAATTAGTTAAATCTTGGAAACACCCTATAGGTTCATATGTAGATATCTGGATAAAGAAAATGTGGTATTTATACACAATGGTATACAATTCCATCACAAAGAAGGAAAATCCCAAGTAATTTTCAGGAGAACCACTATGCACCAACTTGTTGTGAGACGTGGTGTTTCCCCCAGTGAGTCGTGCCAGATGAATCCTTATACTTGCTGATAGGCATAATAATTTTTGTCTGAGGATAAAGTTATTATGTGATTATAATTTAGTTATAATATGTTATGACATATATAATTTGGGTCAGTGAGATAGCTCAGTGATGTGAAGTGCTTACTTAGGCAAGCTTAGACAGCCACAGGTACCATAGTTTGATCCCTGGCACTACATGCTGCGCCAGTCCCACCCCCAGGGCAGGATGAGCGAGCCGTAACATAAATAAATAAACAAACAAACAAATAAATAAATAAATCTTTTTTAAAAAAGTAGAATGGAGGGGCTGGGGAGATATAAATCTCATATTTATAGCTCAGGGGCACAAGTGCCTGCCTGGCAAGTGCAAGGTCCTGAGTTTGATCCCCAGTTGCGGAAAAAAAAAAAGGAAAATGGAGGTGAGGATTTCAGGTAAAAAAAAAAAAAAAAAAAAACATATCATGACAATAATCACTTTATTCCTAAATAACTTCAAACTCTTAATAATTCAAATGTCCATCATTTAGTGAAAAAATAACTAATGTGTGCTACATCTGTACAATGTAATAATTTTTAGCACAAAAATGTAACTATATACATGACAGATAATAGATGAGCCTTCAAAATACTAAGAGAAAGCAGATGCAGAAGATTATACAATACATGATTTTATTCATATAAGATAATCATAAAAAGAAAATTCATAGACACAAAGCAAACCTCTATTACTCTAGATCTGGGAATGAGAATGGGAATTAACTGCAAATTTGCACAAGGAAATTTATCGAGGTAATAGAAATATTCTAACTTTATTAGTGGCTCTATAACTCTCTCAACAATAATTTTCAAATGTCTTTTGAGAAAGGCAGTAAAACTGTCTGGCTCAGCCTTCCTTGGGAGTGGGACTGGCATAGCATTTGGTGTCAGGGATTGAGCCATGGTCCTTGCACTTGCCTATGCTTGCCTAAGCTGGTGTTTTAGTTTGCTCAGCTATCACACTAGCCCACCCCCATTCTTAAAGGCTTGAATTTGTGGAGTTTCTTTTCTGTTTTGATGAGGTTGGCTAATGGTTTATCAATTTTATTTATCTTTCAAAGATATAACTTCTTCATTAATTGGTTTCTTACTCTCAATTGCATTAATTTCTGCTCTTTATAATTTCCTCTTTTGTATGAATTTTGGTTTTGATTTATTCTTTCTCTAGAAGTTTGAAGTTCACATTAGGTTATTAGTTCATTCTATATTTCTGGTATATAAATTCATTGCTATAAATTTCCCTCATTGGACAACTTTCATAGCATCCTCTAGGTTCTAGTATGACATATCAGTGTCATTTTTTTTTTAATTTCCTTTGCTGGTTGACCTGTTCATCGTTCAGAAGGGTGTTGTTTAATTTCCAAATGTTTATGTGTTTTTGAGAATTCATTTGCTGTTAATTTCCAGTTTCACTGTACTATGGTCAGATAGTATCCATGGGATGGTATCAGTTCCTCTGAATTTATTTAAGCATGTTTTATAGGCTAATATGTAGTCTGTTTTGGAGAACGTTTCTTGTGCAGCTGAGAAGAATGTTTTGTCATGGAGCACTACAGACAATTATCAAAGTGCATTTGTTCAAACACTTCGTTGAATTCTGATATTTTCTGTTAAATTTTTGTATAGCTAGTCTATGTATTTGTAGCAGTGCAGTATTAAGGTCCCCACTAAAACTGTATCGTGGCTTGTTTTTTCATATTTGCAATAGTTGTTTTATGCACTTGGGTGCCCTGGTATTTGGTGCACAAATATTTATGATTGTTATATTTTCCTCTTGGAGTTTTCCCTTAATATACATGTAAGTGACTTTTTTTTTGTCTCTTTTGGTTAGTTTTGGATTAAAATTTATATTTTCTGCAAATAGAATGTTACCCTTGCTTTTTTCTGAGTCTTGTCATGTGGAGTGTTTTTTCTTTCTTTTCTTTTCTTTTTCCTGACTTTTCGTTTGAATTTCTTTTGAGGTTAAATGTGTTTGACTGAATGTAACATATTGTTGCATCTTGTTTCTTCATCCATTCTGCTTGCCTGTATGTTTTGATTGGTGAAGTGAGACCACTTACATTGGCAGTTGTAACTGATATGTGCTGGCTTATCATTTTCATGTTACTTTCTCTTTGTTGATTCCTTGTCTTTCTCTTCTGCTTAACTGCTTGCCTTTCCAGGCAGCTTCTTTCTGTTGTTGTTCTCATGAGCGTGGCCCCCATTTTTCTCTTTCAGTATATCCTTTACAACATTCCAAAGGGCTGGTTTGGTGGTCATGAATTTCTTTAGTCATTCTGTGTCATAGAAATATTTTATATATCTACTGAGTTTGAAGGATAGTTTTGCAGGGTATCTCAATCTCAGTTGAAGTTTGTTTTCTTTTAGTACTTTGAATACCTCAGTTCAAGCTCTCCTTGATTTGAGTGTTGTATTAAGAAACCAAAATATATTCTGATAAAAATTTTAAGGCCAACTGAAATTTCATTGCAGAAGGTTCTAAAATTTATAAACATACATGGGGCCCAGCAGGAAGGCTCAGTGGTCTAAATCGCCTGCTTAGGAAAGCTTGGGCAGCTGCAGGGACCACGGTTCAATCCCTGGCACCACATGCTGCGCCAGCCCTGCCCTCAGGGTGGGCTGAGCCGGCCATAGAAATAAATAAATAAACAAACAAACAGAAGTTCTGAAACAAGAAAAAATAAAATAAAATTAAATTAAAGAAAATTTAAAATAAAATTTATAAACATACAGTTAGGAAAAGCAATAGTTGTATATACATGGCACTGTAACTTGAATAGCCACCTCTGTCAGTAAGGAATATTTTGCCACCATGCTTAAACCTGCCACTTTACTGCAACATTAAAAACTAGTACTTAGTCTGATTTAGTATTATTTTAAAATTCTCTTTAGAAAATCAAACCACTTATAACTTAAACCAAGGAAGACTACTCCAATAATGCCCACCTTGGTTTGACCCTTGGTGGAGATATGAGTAAGTATTATTGGGATGTTGTCGGACCATGAGAACTTGCTAATGTTCTATCTTTTATTAAATTACAAAAACAGCAATTTCATCAATTTAAAAATAATACAACTTTATGGAGAATAATTCTTCAGTGCTTATGTACTTGTTCTTTACTCTAGCAGTTTTATTTCTAGAAATTTTTCCTAGAGATATTTTGCTTTATTCAAAAATATTCATAATAGCAGTATTTATCCAATGTTAATATTGGAAACAATTATATCTATAGAGAAAATTGACCCAAAAACTTGTCAAATAACTTGTAATATATTTCTGTAATATAATATTATACAATTAATACAAATGAAGCATAACTAATTTATGTATATATAGCAATTAAAATGTATAGTGCTTGAAAGAAAGTGCTCTATAATCAGACTATCATTAAAGCAATGTGACATGTGAAATGGAACTAGATCTCCCCCAGCCCCAACATGAGATAGGCCTGGTGCAGTTGCTTTCTTTAAAAGTACAGGCAGGTGATTGACATCATTTATATTCATGAAGCTCAGGAAGTAATTGTCAAAAGCCAGATGAAAGAAAATAGAATAAACTAATATTTATAACGTCAGTCTTAGGCTGAGGTCTTCAAATTCATTACTCATTTAATTCTTACAAAAAGTCTTCAAGTTCAGACAGACTGTGTAATTTTACAGATGATGACTGAGAGGACTGAAAAGATAACCAGGAATCTTTCCTTAAGATTATGTAGCAACTCTTGCACCACAAGAGTAAAGCTGGTAGCATCACAGTACCTGATCTTAAACTATATTACAAAGCAACAGTAATTAGGAAAACCTAGTACTGAAATAAAAACAGATATGTGTTTCAATGAAAAAAAAAAAAAAAGTATAAACACCCCGGAGACATTCAGCTATTTGAACTTTGAAAAAGGAACCAAAAGCATGTGTTGGAGGAAACATAGCATATTCAAGAAGTAGTGCTGGAAAGACTGGATAACTGTTTGCAGAAGTCTGGAATTGAACCCATATTTCACGGTGTATTAAATTAAAATTAAAATGGATTAAAGATGTAGACATTAAAGCAGAAACATGGAACCTACTGGAACATAAAGAAGGCAGAATATGTCAAATCACAGATGTAGAAAATATATTTTTAAAATGAACTGTTCTTGCACAAGAAGTAACAGCAAAAATCAATAAATAAATGAAATTCCATCAAATTAAAAGGCCTCTGCTTAGCAAAGGAAACAATTAGTGAAGATAAAACCTACAGAATGGAAAATGATTAACTAGCTTTTACTCAGAGAACTATTATCTAAAACATATGAAGTGTTCAAAAATACCAGATGACATAGAAGACCGAATCATGAAGTAAGCATGTGAAATAAATAGATCCTTTATGGAAGAAAAAGTACAAATAGTCAAAAATACATGAGATTATGTTCAGAATCTCTAGCCATAAGGGAAATGTAAAATGAAACAACACTGGGATTCCATCTTATACCACAAAAAACGGCAAACACCAAGATACTAGAAAAATAACAAAGACTGGTAAACCATGGTTAAATAAAGAAACTCTTCTACATGGTTGATGAGAAGCTAAACCAGTACAATCAATATGGAAATCAGTATGAAGATGTCTTAAAGAACTAAAATTAGAAATTCTATATACTCACTTATCCCCTTTTGAATTATCCTGCCTAAAAAGTTTAAAGCATGATACAGTGATATATATAGATATATGAATAAAAATAGTAAAAGATTAGAAATTATACAAAATTATACGAAACAAAATAATAGAAATTAACAATGATTGTTATGTTGCATGATATTGTCTTCAAATTAGTTGTTTGGTTTACCAGAAATAAGCATCTAACATTGTTCAAAAAACTATGAGAAATTAAAAAAGAGAAAAAAAATAAGCATTAACTGCTCTCAACTTTAGAGACTAAGATGTTCTGAAAGAAAAATAAATGGAAATGCCTGAGTTTAAAAAGAAAATATTTATTTCTATAAAAAAGTTGCTCCTACAAAGCATCCTGTAAGGTCTGTGGAGGAAAGCCAGTGAAAATGTCTATCACAGTTAAAGGATAGAAAATAATACTTCATGTGACAGAAACTCACCCCCAAAGCACAAGTAGCTATTCTATTTGAAGTCTTGGTGGATTTCAAGCCAGGACTGAGGAAGAGAGATGACAAAAGTTACAACATACTTCTCAAAGGAACACTCAAGACAGAAAGAGATAATAATCTTAGATAGAAGTAGATATGGATAAAGATATAGATATAGAAGATATATATCTATATCTTCTACAGTGTATACAACTATATAAAAGAAATATCATTGGACATGAAAAATCAAATACACACTATAACAACTGTAATGTGGGACATCAATGTACCACTAACATAAATAGACAGATAAATAGCACAAAATGAACAAGGGAATATCAGAACTGAATCAAATACTTGAACAACGGATTCACTAGACGTCTATAGAGTGTTTCACCCCACAGCATCAAAACATTCTTTTCAGCTACGCAAGGACATTCTCCAAGATAGATCACACGATATCTCATAAAAAATACTTGAGTGAATGCAAAGAAATTGAAATTATCTGATGCATGTTATCAGACCAAAGTACAGTGAAACTGGAAATCAATGGTAGAAGAACCACAAAAATTCCATAAACAGATGGAAATTAACATTCTCCTGAACAGTCAGTGGGTCACAGAGGAATCAAAAAAGAAATTACACAATTTCTGCAATTAAATGATAATGCTAATGTAGTGTATTAGAACTTATAGGACATGATGATAGCAGTCCTATGAGGGAAATTCATAGTGGTAAATGCCCACATTAGAAAAACAGAGCGAGCTGAATAAACAACCTAATGTTGAACCTTTGCCTTCCAGAAAAATGCGAACTAACCAAGTCCAAAGCTGGTATTAGGTCAGAAATTATAAAGATCAAAGCAAAAATAAATGCTGGCACGAGTGTGGGGAAAACAAATCCTTCTCAAATGTTGGTAGGAATGTAAATAACTACAAGCACTGTGGAAATCAGTTTGGAGATTACTCAAAAAAACTAAAACTAGAAGTTCATTTGACCCAGCCATTTCCCTTGTTGGTATCTCCTTGAAAGAATTAAAATCATCATGTCACAGTGATATATATACTCTCATAATTGCAGCACCAAAGTTTGTATAATAGCTAAGTCTTGGAAACATCCATAAAACCCATCAACAAAGGGATGGATAAAGATGAAGTCTTTTACATAATTCTATACTACTCTGTCAAAAAAGGAGAAATTGGAGGCAAGTATAGGTAAATGGATGCATCTAGAGACCGTAGTCTTCAGTCAAATAAAATGGACACACATATTTAAGTATAGTGTCTCTGGTGTAGATAAAGGTGTAAATAATCCTTAAAATGCATAATAAATATTATGAAATGGGAAGAAAATTTTTAAATGGTAAAGGCAATAAGAGAAGGGGAGGGAGAAAAGAAGGAAGGGAAAAGAAAAAAAGGAACAGAGGATATAAGTGGAAACAAAACTTCTGTACACAAGAAGGGCAAACGTAGTTGAAGGAGAGTGGAAAGGATTCAAAGAAAAGGAAGAATTGAGATATATTATGCACAAGTGCAAATGCCCTCTGATGAATGTGATGATTGATACATCTAAAATGTATCAATAAAATCGAAAAAAAATGGCTTCCATCAGCATTATGTAATTCCAGTATTTGCTATAGCATTTTTTTGTTGTTTTTAAAGATTAAACATGGGGGCTGGGGAGATAGCTCCGAGGCACAAGTGCCTGCTGGGCAAGTGCAAGGTCGTGAGTTCAAACCCTGGTCCTACTAAAAAAAAAAAAAAAAAAAAAAGATTAAACAGATTGGACAACATATCCCTGAAGAGCCTTGCAATAGGATATATATATATATATATATATATATATATATATATATATATATCCTTTTCTCTCAATTATCAGAGGCTTGAATTGAATCTTTCATGGTGTCCCCTCATTTCAAGCACTGTGTTAGCAAGGCATACAAAATTCAGCCCTTAACTGCTTTTCTCTCACACACATACACATACTTCTCTTATGCAAACCATTTTATTAATTTGTTCAATTATACAAAATATATGGGAGTTGTGAGAATGGGTTCTGCTAGGCATCACTGAGCTTTCCCCCATCTAACTAGCTCTAACTGCTCTCTCTTCTCCATTCCCCTCTCTGTTTACTTGTTTTCCTTTTTACTTTATGAAGCATAAGAAGAAAATCTATCATCTCAGAAATAGGAGTTTCAGTCTTTCCTAGAATATAATCAGATCCACACAAATACAGATCTATCAGTAAATAAAATTTCCTTTTAATTTCATAATTATCACTATAAAAATAAAATGATAACAGCATTATTTGTTGATCATGTATCTTGCATCAAGTGCTGCACCAAGTACTTTATAACTATTGTTGTGTTTAGTTCTCATAAAAGCCCTGTGACAAAAGTATTATTTCTCTGCAGAAACTATGAGAAAAATCTGTGTCAGAAGGACCATGTCAAAATTTTATGGTAAAGGACTTGCCCAAGGACACAAAGCTAAGATGTAGTAAAGCCTGCATTTCACTCTAGGATGCACTGGTGATGTTTCCTCCATCAGATACACAGCTTCTCAGTCTTAAGAGAGAGCCAAATAGTAAGAAAACAGATAAGTGAAAGCAAGAGGTATTAATATTCTACTGGAGTGGTTGAATAACTGCATTTCTAGGCAGAACAAGCAGTATTCCAAAAAATCTTTTGTTGAGGTCTTAGATTGAGACAATTGATATTCTGTGTGACAGTTTGCTAAATTGCATGTCAGCCAGTTGAAATGCACAGTTTGATAGTTTGATGAGTCTACAGAAAAGAGGATCGAGGAGGAGGGGAGAAGAAAAAAATATTCAAAGAAGAACAAACTTTAATTAAGGAAAATATTAGCTTAATTAAGACTAAATGGTGGTATGAAATATTAAGGTAAAACATGTATTAATATGACATTCCCCTTTATATAAAGTATGAATCACAAAGAAATAATATATGCAGCTAAATTTCAGTTAACTCCCTTTTAAAAGTCTTGTTACCATGGCAATGGCAAGAATGAGTTTTCACAGGATGTAAGATATGGATTTTTTGATTTCTTAAAAGCAGTTTAAATAAAAACTACCAACAGCATGACCTCCTTTCATTTCTCTTATATCACCAAGGACCATTGAAAATAAGAATCACCTAGACATCTATTCCAAAAATTATGCAGTAAAAGAATACTAAAAGGTAAACTGCATTTCCCTGTTAGACTTTTTTTTTCTTTTTTAGCCTCTGGTATATATTTAATAAGTTCACTCAGGTATCTACAAAAACATTCTAATTGTGTGAGAGAGAAAAGAGACTAATCTCTTCTTGGGATTCTCTATAATTCTAACTCTACTGGCTCAATTAGGAAGTTTTTATTAACAGCTACTCTCATTATTGTGATCAGTTAAAATTTCACTATAAAGGCTATTGTTTTACACTAGTAGCTTTGCTTCTTGAATTCCAGATCTAAGAAAAGTTGTGCTAGTCTCGAATGAGTAATAGGGGATTGAGGTTTCTAGGCTACAAAAATCTTGTTGTGGTGAAAAAGGCAGAAACCTAACTCTGAAATCAATACTATATTACTCTCTCCACAGGCAAGAGCTGCTGGGTCAGGGGATTCATGAAAAATTCATAGCAGAGGTGGCCAAGTCATCCATAAGATAGAGAAAATGATGCTATATCTAAAGATCCCCTGAGCAATCGAAAGCACTTTATAGATTTCGCTGTGGGTAAGTGCTGGTGTGTTTCATCTGGGTGCCTTAATGCTGCTGCAATCTTATTTTTGACAGTCAATAAGGACATTTTGATCTATATTTACAGGGTCCTATTTATGTTGGTTCTCAGCCTCTTTACAGTGCTTGGATGATAATAGTACAGAGATATGGCCTGAAGCCGCCTTAGCCTTGAAGATTCCCTTTGACTAGACTGGGTTAGGTGCTCTTTTATTTCTCCTGTGTAGAACATACCTTTGAAAATCAAGTTGTATAGAAATTTATTTAATTCTCAGAACAAATTTCAAATTCATTATTATCATTACTATGTATCAGGAAACAAAGTTCAGCTAAGTGAAGTTTCATATCTGAGCTCACACGAACAACATGCATCAAGATTCTGATGAAGGAATTTCTGAATGCAAACACTCTGATAATGTCCTTGACCCAAGAGCTTTAATTTATTTTCAACATCTCTTCATTTTAAAAGATTAGCAATATCTGACCAGTCTATTACATTTCTGGAGGCATAGAATAAAGACAGTGCAAACCTGTGATCTTTGGTCCTTCCTACCCATTTCACATTCTTTTACCTTTATCTGTTTCACCAACTACTTATATATTAAGCACAAAATTTTTTAGCCTAAATTCTTATTTCTACTTTAAAATTCAGTTCAAAAGATATTTCCCCTATGGTATGTTGTACTAAAAAATAAAGGTTATTATGAACTTTGTGTAATGTGTCAACAGTCCCCATCCCCTAACAAACATTATGCCCTTCATACATTTCTGCCCTCTGGACTGCCTTGCGTTTTCCTAAACAACATGATACCAAGAATAAAATTTATTTATTTTTTTAATACTTTTTTAAAAAATTTATTTATTTATTTTTTTCTTGTTTCAGAACCCTTGTTTGTTCACTCATTTTTATGGCCTGCTCAGCCTGCCCAGAGGGCAGGGCTGGCGCAGCATGTGGTGCCGGGGATCGAACTGAGGTCCCTGAAGCCGCCCAAGCTTTCCCAAGCAGGCGCTTTAGACCACTGAGCCATCCCACCGGGCCCCTAAAAGTTATTTTGTTAAACCTATTCATTTATCTTTCAAAAGGCTGCTATTTAGGATAAACTCAAATATATCTACATGAATTCAGTGCTCAGTCTTCCACTATACTTCTATTTTTCTATTGCTTTATTAGATTCATTTGTTAAAGATGGATCACTGCATAGTTCTCACAACACTGTACATTCACCAACATTCCTTTGCATTTCTGCTTCTCTTCAGCTGAAATTTTCTGCACTAGAATTCCTGAGGATCCTTTAAAGCTTTGTTCTAGGAGGCATTTTCTGGCCTCTCCATCTGAGGTATTCACTTCCTCTCCTACTACTACTATCCTACTCTTTCTTGAGAATTTAATTACACACAGATTTAAATACAGTCTACTTTTCAATATGGCTTTAATCTACAGCAAGACTGTGATCTCCTTAAGGTCAAGATCAGCTGGATCTCACTAATCTGTAAGGGTGAAGAAACACCATACACTATGAGAGACCTAATCACTTTCAGAACTCTTTTGGTTCTACTTCTCCAGCCTATGTAATATTTCTTCTTTCTACACTCCCTTGACACCTCAAAACTTTGGCATGATTGTTTATTGCTTTTCATTTTGTATCTTGAACAAAAGAAACATTAAACCAGACTTTTTAAAAAATCTTTTAGGAAAAGAGATACTGTAGTTGAATTACATGGGAAAAGTGAGACTTTCTTCCAATGTTTTGAAAACATCTGGGTTAGATTTTTTTTCTATTGTCAAATCCCTCTCATGTGCAAGACTCAGTGTTAGTGGGGAAGATAAGAATGGCTTACTTCCCAATGATTCACAGTCTATGGGAAATTATGTAAAAAAAAAAAAAAAAAAAAGCAAAACAGTGAATTGGTTCGTAAAGGAGTAGTAACAATTCCTAGGCAGAGGAAAAAAAGGGGAAGAATCAACTTAAATAAAGATCTTATGTTTAGGAATATATTGAGCACTCTGATGAACCGTCCATACTTGTTAAATACACAAATCTATTTTTAATCTCCCTCTTATTATGTTTTCCAATCATACTCTAAATTGTTTTGCTTTACTTAATAAGATAATTACAAAGTGACTGGCACAAAAAATTCCCATCCATGACAAGTCTATTAGCATAGAACGCTGTTTGTTAGAAATCTTTGAGAAGTTGTCAGGTAAGTCTTAAACTCTATGAGAGGAAGATTGCATTGTTACTAGGTCCATCTAGCCTATATCCTGCTATGATATGTGGAGAAGCTTAATCCTGCCAATTGCCTTAAAACATTTAGTCACAGGCACCACCAAAGCTATTATGGATCATAAAGACAATCAAGCAGAGAGAATAAAGGAGATTTTCCACACTGGGTACCTCTGACATCCTATGCTTTTTGACACATTCAAAATTCAAACCAAATTCAAAACATAGGAACTCTTCCGTTAATCATTTAATGAATGCATCTTGTGACTTGAACACAAACTTAAAAATTAACTATTTTGGGCCCCTACTATTGACAATAAATTTACTAGTAGCACCAAAAATGACTATTTAAAAATACATATTTTAACATACTATCATATCTAATTATAAAAAGAGCCCTGCAATACAGGTGTCCTCACTGTCCCATCCTACCCACACTATTTTTATAACCATCACTTATAAATAAGGAATTTAATCATTAAAAAACAAGTTCAACTTGTCTAATGTCACACAGCACATGGTGAGCCCTAGATTCAAAGCCAGACAGAGAGTGCACTGATGCTATTGTCAACTTTGTGTTACCATGTTCTTTCATAAGCATTCCTATGTTGCCTAATATTGGCAAATGTATAACTATAAACACAGAAAAGAATGCAAAGACAATAGCCAAGCATATGACTAAAAGAGAAACAAAGATCACTTATAAATACCTTAATTCAAAACATGCATGCTGGTTTTCTGTGTTTCCACTATAATAATTTTAAAGTTTTTATCATGTCGTCTCTGGAGAAAAACTATTCAATTGGATAAAACTCACAAAAAAATTAATGAAGAGAGTAAAGAATAAGAAATATAATAGCCAGTGATCAAAAAAAAAGTTAGAGATTGATTCTCAATAACTTAGTATGAATGAAAAAGTGCAAAAAAAAAAAAAAGTTAACTATTTAAGACTAGAAAAGAGCCTTATGGTATAACAGAAAAAGGGAAAGAAATTAAAGTCTGATCACCTGAGATTAAGTCATATTTTATGATTTAGCTCTGTGAGCTTCAACAAGTAGTTTAGTTTCTTTGAGCCTCAGTTTAAAAAATAAGAGAAACTATATTTTCTTTTGTCTTAGTCATTTTCTTTACCACTGGGACAAAACAGCTGACATCTATAGCTTAAAGGAGGACAGGTTCATTTCAGCTCACAACTAAGACGTTTTGGTTAGAAATGGCAGACTTAGATAAATAGCAAGACATAGGGTGTGGCCAGAGGAAGCTTCTATAATGCTAATAGAGATAAACCAGAGAAAGCAAAGTAACTAGACAACGAGGAAGATTCACCCTTGTGGGCCATGTCCTAGTGACCTGGCTCCTGTGCTCAGACCCTAATTCCCAACAACAAGTCAGCTGTATTACTCCATGATTTAATCACCTTCCAGAACACCTGCCTGTGAGGGCAAGAGTCTCTTAGGGAATATATGAATACAAACCATAATACTTGTCATAGTTATGATGAAGTTTATAAGGAGAAAAAAATTGTTTTTCAATTTCCCATTATTCTGATACACATTACACTCAGAATTGCAGAGTAGGCCCTCGGACCGCTGGAAACTCATTAGACCAAGTAATTGCTTGTGAGTGCGACCTGGGCCTGCCGGAAACTCATTCAACCCAGCAGCCAGACCTAGCACGTGAGGTAGACAGACCTGGGCCCAACTGACCCAGTAACAAAGCCTGGCATGTGAGTGGAACTTCATCCATCAGACAGGCCCAATGTGGAAAATTGCCACAGAACTCCCTGCAGAGACACTAGAGACAAGACCCATCCAGCTGATCCAGAAGAACATCTTGCCAGAGTGGCACAGCAGGTTTAACTCCAAGGGTTTCAGCAGGAATGAGTAGAGCTCAGCAGCCAGACCGAAGCCACACACACCTGGAAGACTTTGAATTTGGTAGATCCAGATCTGGAAGTAAGGTAAGAACCCTACCTAAACTCTACACCAAAGATCCGAATGCAGGGCTATACAAAATGACAAAGAGAAAGAGCAAAATGTGCTCTCAGGCCTCAAGCCCACCAGAATAAATACAGGAAACAATAGCATAGAGAAATTGGAAATCACACACCTGAAATCTCTGAAATATTAGCATCTGAAGTAAAGAAACAACTGCAGAAATGTATGGAGGAAATCAGATCAGAAATAATTTTTTTTCTTTTTTCTTTTTAGATCAGAAATAATTTCTGAAGTAAAAAACGAACTAATACCTATACTAAAAGAAGTACTAAGTTCTTCTAAACACGATGATTAAAAAATAGAGGAGAATAGAAAAATTATTGAATCCTTGAATAAGCAATATAGGCAAGTAATAGAATGTATGAAGCAGATTCAAAGTCCTATACAGGAAATTAAAACCTCAAGCACAAGCTGACAAAACCATTTCAAAGAAAGTGAAAGTAGACTTTCAGACCTTAAAGACACCATTGCAGCTAGTGAAGAGGCAAGAGATCTCTTAATAACAACTAGGATTCAAGAAAAAATAATTGAACATCTTCAAGATGATGCAAAGATGAACGATGTAGACTAACAGGCATCAATAAGAAAGAAGGTATCTGTACAAATGATATAAAAATAATATGGGAAGAAGTAATAGCAGATAACTTCCCAAATGTGGAGAAACAATTTGGCAGTCAGGCAACTGAAGCATATAGAACTCCAAATAACATCAACCCAATTAAAACCACACCCAGACATGTAATAATCAAGATCTCAGAAATTCAGCTCAGGAACAGTATACTAAAAGTCACTAGAGAAAAAGAAACAGACAACATTTAAAGGAAAACCCATAAGAATAACAGTAGATTTCTCTTTCCAAACCATCAAGTCAAGAAGACTATGGAGCAAAGTACTTTAAGTCTTGCAAGAAAACAAACTCCAGCCCAGACTGCTACACTCTGCAAAACTCTCTTCCAAGTTCAATGGAGAAGTGAAATATTTCCAGGGCAAAGACCAACTAAAGAATTTCATGATGACAAAGCTAACCCTGAATAGTTTACTTAAATATATTCTAGAGAGGGATCAAAATGACCACAACTCCATGAATGAGAATGTAAATAACCCACCAAATTAGGCAAACAATTCATGAAATGCAAATCAAAACAACACTTAGATACCATCTCACCCCAGAAAGAATGGCTATCATAAAGAAATCAACCAGCATATCATAAAGAAATCAAATGCTGGAGAGGCTGTGGGGAAAAAGGAACCCTTCTCCACTGCTGGTGGGAATGCAGATTGGTACAACCATTATGGAAAGCAGTGTGGAGGATCCTTAAAAAACTAGAACTGGAAATCCCACTCAATCCAGCTATTCCCCTATGAGAATTTTCCCAGAAGAACTGAAAACATCATACCATAGCAATATCTGTGCACCTATGTTTATAACAGCACAATTTATAATAACCAAATCTTGGAAACAACCAAAATGCCCATCATTTGAAAAATGATTGAAAAAAAAATGTGGGGATTACCTAAGGCTGTCTAAGCACAAAGGGGATGGGGACAGGGTGGGCTTGCTATCTCCCCAGGCCCAAAAAATAAGGAACATAAAGATGGCTTTAAGAGAAAAAAAAATAAAATCCCAGGTATATTCTCTTCTTATCTTATGATCTCCTGCCACTGACTTTCACTGGCACCCAATTGCAAGCCAGAGCCTAACGGGTCTGCTGATTCAGTCCAGAAATATCAGCTTCCTATAACACAAATCAAGGTAGAAAACAAGTACAGAGTAGATCTAAAATGGCCAGTGGAAGATGTTTAAGACATTGTGGGTGACCCACTGGTTTTCTTGGGATCAATTATGTTGGTAAACACATTATTGATATTGCTAAGTACAGAAATAGTTTATACTGAGGTTAATGAATCTGAAGAAGTTGATACAAGACTGCAAGAAAAGAATCTATGGCTCACTTTAAAAAAAATTGTTTAAATTAATTTGAAATTCAAATTTAACTGAGGAAGAGATGCCAGTTTTTTGTTTTTGTTTTTGTTTCTGAGACAGGGTTTCACTATGCAGTTCAGACTGGACTTGAGCTCACTTTGTACCCCAGGGAGGTAGGAGAGGGGGATCTCTAATTCACAATGATTCTCCTGCCTCAGCCTCCTGAGTTCTGGGATTATAGGTACATTCTTATGGCTGATATAGAAAAGCTAGAATTTGATCTGGTTTTTGTATTATTGGGACCATGTCAAATTTCTGGAAGTATTAATCATTTTACTTGCTGATTTCTCCTATACTGTCTAAATATGTTTGTTCCTACATGAGGAAATATGTTAGAAAAATTCTTATGTTCCTAATAGGGAAAAAGTTTCAGTACTATGCAAAATTGGATTATATCAGCTGAAAAACTTACTTCAATCTTTTAAACTCCCTTTGAAATCATAAAAATCTAGGATAAGAGTGTCATTCTATTCTTGGCCTGTCCATGAAATATAGATGGTAATCTGACTTGGTAACTTAATATTTAGTATATGGTTGTTTGAAAGACTAAATAAGTTAATAGTGAAATATAAATATTGAAAACATAGTCATTTCAGGAAATCAGTGAAGTTATTTTTTTCTCTTTCTTATTTTGTCTTTATCATATAAGTAAATTACCTAATGGGACAGGAAAAGAAATATTTTATTTCTTTTTTTAAAATCTATTCATGTTTCGGTGGGCAGCTCAGCTCTGCGTTTGCTCCCTGGGACCGTTATGGCATGTATTATCAGGGAATGAACCCAGGTCCTTGGGCTTGCTATCTCCCCAGGCCCAAACTGTCTTATTTCAACTATTATTTTCATTATACTTATTATTTAAAGAAAATCATACCATATAGTAGCAATCAATAATTTTGTTATAAAAACAAAGGGAAAAATACTCGTGAGAATCACAACATGTTGAAAATGGAAACTACTATCATGTTTTAAAGCCTTGCTTTCTTTGTTCAAAATGTTTTTTTCAGTGTGGAACATATTTCTTTGCTATGACTTCACTAATTCTCACATGTTGAAAAGTAGTGTCTTGCAATATATTAGACATATAAAAGCACACAAAGTAGAAAAGTATACCTTAACAATCTTTGTAAAACCCAGTTCATTTATATTCATAGCTATCACATTAAAAAACAGAACACAACTACAAATTCAAAACATCGTTCAGGCATTATCCATTTGCCAAGAATATCTTCCATCCTGAATATAGATTAGTATTGCTTTAGTCAGCCTTCTTACTACTGGACACAATACTTAATACTCAAAATTTAAAAAGGAAAGGTTAAATTTGGTTTATATTTTAGGGGATTCAATTCAAGGTGTACAAGCTACAAGACAGAAATAGGGCAGAAGGGTTTGATAGAGCAAACCCTTCCTCCTTTCATGCAAGCAGGAAAACAGTACAAGAGAGTAAGGGGAAAGATACTAGAAAACCATAGGCCATACCTCTATGATCCCTGAGACATACCTGGATGTGTGCTTCAACAATCTTCCAGATGAATCTCAAAGTTAATCAACTCGAAAGACCACTCTTACAACATTCTTACTTTTGTCAATTCCATACTCAAACACAATCTCTTTTTAACTATACTTAATCTCTAAATAAAAACAGAAGTTCATATTCAACCAGATATAACTATCCTACATTTAACTGAGACACAATAATCCTTTCCTCAACATTTCAACAATTCGGTCACTTTTCAAAAGCCCAAATCAAATTCTGCCTTGAAACTCAGAACAAATTCTTAGCAATGAAGCACCTTACATAATCCCTAAGTATAATAGCACAAAGTAAATAACTCCATTGCAAGAGGGAGAAACAGGGAAATAGAAAATTGGACCAAAGCAAGAGTGAAATCTGGTGGGGTAAACATTAAGACCTGCAGTTCTACATTAGGCATCTGAGGCACACGGTGGTGAGATGTGAGTGCCAGGCTTAGACCGCCCCACTTCATGGGCTTGCTTGTTGCAGCCACATTGTCTCACTCAGCCGGTGGCTTCCCTTCACAGACATTCTACATTCATGGCATCTTCAATTCTCTGAGGTCCGTACTGCACCTCTGGCCTATTACAACAACTTTACACACCGTTCTCAGTAGCACCTTGCCTGGCTTTCCAAACCTTCCTTTAAAATTGGGGCATAAGATCTGTAACCTCACAACACTTGCATTCTGAAGCCTAGCAAAACAAAAGTCATATAGACAATGCCAAGATCTTCTGTTAGTGAAAACAGTAACTACTCCCCGCTTGGACCATGGCTGCAGCATCATCTTGAGTGTCTGTGCAAGGTGAACTGAATCCCCGGAAATGAATTCCCTAGGAGCACCTTCTCCATTAGAGATTCCAGGAACTCTTCTCAGCTGAAAGGTGAATACTTTTGCTGACAATTCTCACTGTAAATCTGGCTGTCTTGAAATTTCTTCTGCAAGATTAATCAAGCTGCAGACATTAATCTCAGTCTCCTGTAAAGTTTCTGAGATGGTCAAGTTGTAAACAATTTTCTGACACAGTATACCATACATGGCCTCTAACCCAATCCTAAGGGAATCTTTGTTCCCAGCTGAAACCTCCTGATCCTGTTCTTTATCATCTCCATTTCTATGAGCATTGTCATCTTCTGAGTTCTGACCAAAATCATTACTCAGTTCCATGTACAGAATCATATGACTCTTCTATCCCACATCTCTAAGGCTTTGTAAACTCTTCTGACAAATCCATTCCAAGGGCTTCTGAACCACAAGGTCAGGTACACTCACAGCAGCGACCTCATTTCTCTGACACCAATTTTTTGCTTCAGATAGCTTTTCCTTTGTTAGGACTAATACAATCACAAATTAAAAGAGGAAAATTTTAATTTGACTCAGGTTGCAGAGGATTCAGTCCATGGCTAGTAGACTTTGAATCAGGAACATCAAGCAGGAAGGATATAGCGAAGCAAACTGGCTTAGTTTATGGAGGCAGAGGAATAGTGCTAAAGAGAAAGGGATGAGGGATAAGACAGAGACCCGACATCATATCTTCACTACTCAATCAGATACACTTATAAATGTACTCCAGCAACCCCCCAGGTAGGGCCCATAGCCAATCAAGTTGATACTACAACCTAACTGTCACAAGATTTGCCTCTTTCATTATTATATAAGGTAAAACAAATAAATACCTTGAGAAAAGCCACTCAAATGTTTATGAGTGGAATCACAAGATGTGTATATACCTTTTCA
>PVJA010004654.1:0-84238 GCA_004027025.1 Myocastor coypus | reverse complement strand
TTGGCTATCCTTATAGCCCTTCTTTTTCTCCAATTGTCGGTCTGTTAACTTACATTCTCAACCCTCCAGCAGAAAAGCTTTGTGATACTATTACTCTATAACATAGGCACTGGGCTTATCATCACTGGCTTTCTGAGTATCAAATATCTTTGACTTAGCTTGTAAATGATATTTTCTGACCATCATTGATATTCTAATAACTTTCCATACAATGTAATATAAGCAGTTACACAATTTTGACACAGATATTTGGAAATTCAAGGAAATACAAAATTGTAGCCTGTCAAGAATATGGAAAAACCAAGGATTAAGTCTGCAGCACTTCACTTATGTGTAGAAAGATGTTGGGAAAAAGTATTGACGCGGTGCGTGTGACCGTTGTTCTCATTTACAAAATTCCTGGGAGGGTGAATATTGTGAGGGAGGATGCAAGAGCCGCAGACGCATCCCTGTTCTCTGGTCGCTGCTCAATGGCTGCGGCTGCTGAGCGCCTTCTGGGTCTCTCCACAGTTTTAACCTTTGGGGTCTATGGAGTTTGTAGATAAACTGTACAGGAGCTGCAGACCTGGACAAGGAAAAGCTAGATTTTCATTTTCATTCATCTTGATCGATAAATTTATTAAATTAAATGTTTTTTTAAACTATGAAAGCATTAGAACACCTATGATTTTTTCATCAGTAGAATCTGAGAATCTTTTCATATTTCATTATTTTCATTCACATTTCTATTTTCCATTTTATTTTATATGTATTTGGTACAGGGTCTCACTAGGCACCTGAGTCTGGTAGTGATCCTCCTGTTTCTAGCCTCCCCAGCGCTCAGATTGCAGGTGTGCACCACTACGCCCAGTCTTGGTGGTGAGTTCAGTGTTCTTGGGGACGGGGCTGGTGTGGTATGTGACACCCCAGGATCAAGCCCCTGCCCCTGCACTTGCCTAAGCAGGTGCTTAGTCTAAGACTTAGATTAAGCTGTCTCACTGGCCCTATTTTTGCATTTTAGACATTAGACTTTTTTGGAGGTTGTTATATAATGCTATCAATAAGTACATGACGTATCAAATGTGTAATATATAAGCAAGTATACTACTGTACGATGGTTTCTATATTTTATAACTTTATTCAGTGTCATTAGTTCCTTTGCCATCCAGTTTTTCTTTTATGTGCTTAGTCTGAGATGGATTCCAGCACCTTTCCCGAATTCCAAAGGCTTCCAAAATGCAGAAGGTAACTCTGGAAAACAACTCTAATGCTAGGGCCAGAAAAACTATGGGAATGCTTTGTGACCTGATGTTCTTTTTGACCAAAAGTCTTACAGATTTGGCTGAATGCAACAATCAAACATTCTCTCAAAAGATCTTTACCATTGCTACTGATATTTTAGAGAAAATTCTACCAGTTAAAATCAGGATTTATGTATAAAATGATGAGGTTTTGTATTATGTCTTATTTCCTGATATGCAAATTATTTATTCATTTTATGAATATTGATTAGTGTCCACTGGAGCCAAGGCATTGTGTGAATAGTGGGCAAAATTCAGTGAGCGGGACAGATAGGCTTAAGAAAGAAATGAAGAAAGAACAAAAGAAGGAAAAAGAAAGAAAAAAGGAAACAACCAAAGAAAAGCTAAGACATACATCAGCACCATCCTGTATTTCCAAGTACTGTGATAAAAATAGAGCAGCATCATTCTAATTTCTAGAGTGAAAGGAAATAGCACTGTGATGAGGTGCTTGGTGTTGGCCCTGCACTTCTTCCATCCGAATCCTGGCTCATTGTCCTGCTGTCTCTGACCTTGACCAAGCTACATGGTCTTTCTACTCCTACCTTAGCCTTCTTATCTACAAAATGGGCCTATTAGTGCTAGACAGAGCTGTTTTAAAGAAACAAACTGTTTCCTCAGAAACGAGCACAGGTTTTGGAAATTTTTATGAATCTTCTTAAGGAAGTTCTTTCTTGGCCTTGTAGGATAGTGATCTAGATGGAAGTCCAAGAGTTGTTGCTATTTTAACCTAAGAAATCTGTGCATATTAAAATTATAGTGCTCACTATTATCTGCCGTGTTCCATGAGGGCACATGGCCCACCTAGTGGAGACAACTGAATGAGGGAGACTGAGGCAGAGCTGAGGGAGAAGGAGGGACAGAATTTCTGGCAGAGGAGTTCATGTGCTCATACTGTTTGGGCAACTAAATTTCTCTGTCTCCTACTCTTCAAATAAGTCACTCACTTCAAGCTAACAACATGCAATGTATTAACCATTGTTGTCTTCCCATCATCTTGTTTTGAAATTTTGTTTCTTCTTAAAATAAAATTTTAAAAATTAAAGAAAAGAATTTCTGGCAGGCAGAGATATTTCTAAAGAAGAAATTGTACAGTGTGGAAAGCATTGCCTCAGGTAGGGTAGAGATGGGACTGTAGTAAAAGAGGTTTCTTTATGCAGCATTTATTGAATGCTAGATCCTTCCATGCTCAGTGGAGCCTACATTCTAGTGGGAGAAGAGAGATGATGTGATGAACAAGCATATCCACACAAAGCAATTAATGAGCCAATAAAGATAAGTTCACGTGATGATACTTGCTCAGAAAAAAAAAATAAACAGTAAGATGATAGGCAATGAGGGGAAAGGAGGGTGAGGAAATGAAGTTGAGGCAGGATCCAATCCATCTGCGTTTTCCAAAGTTCACTTTGTCTCCAGTGTATGACACACAGGCCAAGGATAACAACAGAAACTTGGAGACCCACAGTAGCAGGAGGCTATGGCAATGGGCCCTGTGAGAGATAATGGTGGCTTGGGCCCAGTTGGGGATGTGGAAGAGAGAGACAGGTGGACAGATGAGTCACTCGGAACAGGAAAAGCAGGCACAAAGGCGAATGTAACAAAAAGCAACTGGACGGGAGTTTAAGGTGGAGAAGACACTCTGAGATCATTCTGCTTCAGCCCTTTAAACTCTTCAATGAGGAAAGCTCATCCCTGGAGGCTGAAGCTGCTCACCTGTCACCTCAGAAGCAGGGCAATCTCCATGCCTTCTCATCTTCCATTGTATAAGCATGGTGGAAAAACCAGAATTGGAGGAGGGATTAGTGTGCAGGGCAGCAGCCACAGAAGCCAGGGAGGCTGGGCAGGAGACAAGGAAAGCACAGCGAATCATGGAAGAAAATGAAAGGAAATACAGGTGGAATGAGAAGAAAATGATACAGGCGACTAAGGATGTGGCAGGCAAGTGAGAGGAAGGAGAAGGAGAGGGAGACCTGGCTGCTGGAATTATTTAGGGCTATTTCTCCAGTTGTGCCTGGGTTTAGTAGACCACTGCCTGGCTCACCGCAGCAGTCAGGTCACCCGCAACAGCAGCTGGGGCAGGTTCCAGGGTCACCTAAACCACAGGAACAACAGCAAGGGAAGTGCAGATGTGCAGGAAGTCACTTGGGGCAGAGCCATGGCAACCAAGACCATGTGCTTGGCCACCTCTTGCATGTTCCCTCTTCCTCAGGCACCCAGAGGCCAGATGTGTCCCTTGTCATTACCATTACCCTTCTCCAGGTGTGCCATCACCACCTATTTCTCTCTGCTGTCCTCACAGAACCTCTGGAGGGAAGTATTACTTCCTGCAGGTCCCTTTCCCCAGATTAACTCCTTAACAGCATTGCAGAGCCAGGTGTTTGCCCAAAGGCCCTGCTATCTTTGTTTTATCTTTTGTCCCTCCTCTAAAAAAGAAAATGTGGGGTCCTTGCCAACATTCTAAAGAGGTGATGGTGATATATGCTGAACAGAGCTGTGCTTTTCCTCCCCTTATAGACTAGGACAGGAGGCTAGGGGAAGCTTTTACCCCTCAACATCCTTACCCCCAAAAAACTCAGGTTCAGTTGCATGAACTGGTCGCAAGACACAAACAGAATTTACTTCAGGATTTTCCTGCTCCTGTATTGCCCAAAGCCTACAATTACTGGCCTTCGCCTTCCCTTCAAGGTCTCTTTCAAAAACTTGCCCTCAGCCACCCAGCAGAAAAGTTTAACCACAAGGCATAAAACAGAAAGCTAGGTTAGAATGCTGAGCTGTAGAAGGCTTAAATCAACAACTTCCAATATTGCCAGTTTTACCATAACCCACTGAGATTATCGAACACTGGATTATGTATACAACTATTTTCTCTTAGTTCAGTCAAAAGAAATTTGGTTGTACCACTAATGATTTGAAAAATTATAACACCTACACCCTGTGCTCTATATAACTAATTGGAGGACAATGATATGCATTGTATCAAATAGTGAAATGTACTACTAACGTGTTTTGAAACTGTCACATTGGTATACATTGTTATTTCTTATTAAAATAAATAATAAAAATAAAAAATTATGAAGAGAGTAACAACAACAACGAAAAACAAATGCTATACATTCTGTGAAAGATTTTTCTTTCTTTCCAGGCAAAAATGAATTCCTCCCTCTTTAGTGCCCTCACAGTCATACATTTTGATGTGAAGCACTTGGTTGCCTTCTGCTCCCTACCAGGAGCTTCTCAGGGAAAAGAGCTGTGTTTCAACCACGTCTGGGTCCTTGGCACCTAGCACAGTGCTTGGCACTGCGGAAGCACTCCGTGTTCACTGGTGTGAAGAGCGAGAAACCCAAAGGGCATTCGCCGCAGTGAGTAGAAGTCAGCTCTGACACTATGCTTTCTTAAATCAGAAACTCCAGTAAAAAGACATATAGTTAATCCATGAGCACATGTATATTTTTTTTGTATTGATGAGAAATTAAATAGATCATAGATTTCTTTGGAAGAGTAACTAGTAAAAAAGTTTTATAAGGATGTGAGTCATAAAACTAACCTTTTGTTATCTCCAAATTGTCACTTTGAAAGGAAAAATGTGAGTAAATGTACATGGGTATTTAACTACTTTGTTTTGGGCTTCAGCACCACAAGCAATGGAAATGAGAGGACCAGCTGTGCTGCTGAAGAGCAAATATGCTTAGTTTTAGAGGCAAATAAATGGCACATGATGTGGATACATTTTACATTGCTATGATCAGCATTATTACAAATTCACTTTTACTTATGATTTGATCTTTGTAGCTTCAATGTCATTATCAACTGAAACTTCAGCACATCATTCTCACTGTCATGCATGGATGATAAAGATGTACAGTATTTTCCTTATCTCTCTCTCTCTCTCTCTCTCTCTCTTATTTTTTAAATTTAAAATACAGTCATGAGAAAAAATACAAAATTGGCAAAAAAAAAAAAGAAGAAGCATACTGAAATCCCAGCTCACACACTAAACCATACCATTATACCCGTCATTTGAGAAATCCACAGTAGAGGTGCCCTTTGGACCCAGCTAGCAAAGAAAGTTCAGTTTGAGAGTTGCATGTGACATGCAGACAACTTCTCAAATGCTTTTTGATCTAGAAATTGAAAAATAAACAGGTAAGCAAGCTGTATTACCATGGCAACCTTTAATCTTCTCTACTTGTATATAAAGTACTTCATTCATAAACTTAAGAAAGTAATGATTTCACTGTTATTAGTATAAACAGAGTTGGTCTTACAGGTGGATAGATAGATAGATAGATAGATAGATAGATAGATAGACAGACAGACAGACAGACAGACAGACAACATTTTTTCAGCCTTCTACTACCTCAAAACGGAATTCTCCCCCACCAGAGGTTTTCTTCCAAAGTGGCATCTCACCTGTGCCTGCAAATCCCTCTAACAATTACAGTTAACATATGACATCTAGCAAGTTTCCTTCTCCTTATCTCGCTTCCATTCGTTGGTATCTATTATCTACATTCAAACCTTCCCAAAAGTCTCCAGGCTTCACACCATTGATGGTGCCAAGCAAATATTATTGCCTGAAACTGTTCCCAAAGCATTGTACATGATGGCTTTGTGGAGGCCAGCCAAATAGCTCAGTGGATTAAAGCACCTGCAAGCAGGCGCAGGGGCCAGGGTTCAATCCCTGGGCCAGCTGGGCCAGCTCTGTACTTGGGGCTCACTGAGACATAACTGAGACTGGTCGTCACGGCATACACCTGTAATCCTAGCTCTTGGGAGGCTGTAAACAGGTGGATCGCTGCAAATCCAATCTAGTAGTGAGACTCTGAACACCCCGTAGACCCTTCCCTAAAATACAAAAAAAAAGAAAAAAAGAAAAAAAAAAGAAAGAAAAGAAAAGCCTTCATGGAGTGAGTGAGCTCCTTGAACAGAAGGAGAAGAGGTAGAGAGGACATTGCTTTTCCCCAGTTCAGATGCTCTCCCTAACTCTGCATTGATTTCAAATTGCTATTGCAACACATTGCCACAGGCTGAGTGGCTTAAGCAAACATATTTCAGTAGTTTATGGTGATCATAGCAGTCAGAAGTCCATCAAGTTTTCCACTGAGCTAAAATCAAGGTGGTCACAGGAGCATGGTTTATCCTGAAGGTTCAAATGAACAATCTTTTCAAAAATTTTTAAAAAGTATTTACTTATTTATTTGGTCCCCGGTTCCTCTACACAGCTCAGACTCATAGTGATCCTCCTGTCTCAGCCACCTCAGCAGTGAGATTACAGGGGTGCACTAGCATGCCAAGTTATGGGGCCTGCACACATGAAATACTGGGGATTGAACCCGAGTCCTGGCACTTGCCAGGCAGGTACTTAAACTGTCAAGCTATCTCCCCACCTGCTTCCTTATGTTATCGACCTCTTAGATATCACTTACATCCTTTACTCCTGGCCTCATCATCTACCTTTAAAACTAAAGAACGTTGCAGAAGATTAGAGAATCTTTCTTTCATACTTAGTATCCTTTTTACTTTTCCTCTGGCTCTTTGTTTCCCCCTTTAAAGATGCTTTGGACTACATTAAACTACTCATATAATTTAGACCATGTCTTTACAATAACAGTAACTTGATTAGAAGCCTGAGTCCCATTTGCAACCTTACTTCTCCTTTGTCTTGTACTTCATATATTCACAGGCTGTGAGATTCAGAACATGAACACTGGGGTTAGTGGTGATATTACACTGCTGATGAAGTACCTTTAGTGCCTTGGACATTGAAACAGGACATTTGATGGATAAAGTCTCTTATATTGTTAATTAATGAATTAATAGTATAAGTGTTACTTTCTATAACTTTACTTGGATGTCACAATATGACAAAAGAAGCCTGTACCTTGCTACTGGGAAATTTGTAATGCAATCTACATGTACAGTATGATGATAAATCATATGAAAGCCCATCAAATAAATAAATAAATAAATAAATAAATAAATAAATAAACTATAAACAATTCTGAGAGAAAACAGAGATTTTAGAAAAAAATGGAGAAATATGTTCTGGTTTCTAAAATTTAATATCGTGAAGGTACCAATATCTTCAAGCTTATCTATAGACTCAATGCATTTCAATTATAAAACAGCAAAATTCTTATTAGAAATTGACAAGTTGATTCTAAAATGCGCAAAACATTCAAAATGAGACATATTATTCATTTTTGGTCCACATTAAACCAATTCAGTTGAGAGAAATCACTGAAGTTCTGCTGTGCTCAAATAGACGCAGTAAGATAGGAAGCCTTGGCGTAATGAGGTGAATAGACGAGCCTGGGTTTAAACCTTCCTTGAGGAAGCACAGGGTAGGAGTGAAGTGTGGTGTGGTTTGAAGAAGCATCCAGGAAGGGTGGGTCTAACTCATTCCCTCTGTTCCAACTGCCTGGAGTGAGAACCGCTGTTCTAAACACATCATCCAAGTAATCACTTATCAATAGACCTAGAAGGGATCTTAAAGACTAGAAAGTGAGCTGACAAACCTAAGAGTACCCAGAGACCACAAAGACTTAATTATCAGAGTCAGGTCAGAGCCCCATCCATCCACATGACCCAAAGATGAATACAAATTTCAGCTCTTCCTCCAACTATGGAACTCAAGTTTGAAATTCTGACATGCCAATATCTTACCTGAAAATATGGAAAACATACATCACTTTTACCAATACTTTGAGAAGATGATTTTTAAAATATTAAGTAAATCATTTGACCTGTGGAGGGTACTTGATTATTCTTTCTCGTCTTTTCTAATCTCCTCTCTGACCTCTACGTTGGCTCAGTCTCCATAAATATGCTCTCTAGCATGTGCACAAGTTAGAACCTGCTGCAAAGAACATGGTTCTACTCAGGTTAAGATAAGCAGGAGAAGGTCTGTTATAAAAAATACAGGGGAATTCTGAGAACCATAGAGTCAGAAACTCAAACTTCAGAAATTTCCAGAAGCAGAGAGTGTAAAAACTGAACAACTTTCTTTTCCATTTATCTTCTCTGCCTGTCTCTCTCTACTGCCCTCCGCTGATTTCTGGTTGGCGAGCAATAGTCAGTGGCAGAGAAGTTACATAATAAAAAATATGGCTGCCAGGCCCACCCACTAACACGATCTGAAAAGAGCAGTTACAGGGGTCATTATAAGTTCAACAGAAAGTCCTAAAATCGACAACATGCTGGAACCTCTCTGTAGATATCTAAGGAATTCTTGTGCATATTTGAAAGGCTTGTAACTTAATATATTGCTTTGAAAGAATCACAATGATGATATCAGTGTCTCAACATTTATATACTGAATGTTTGGCTTTTTTCCAGTTCTGAAGGTCTCTGGTGATTTTTAAGAACCAAAGTCAGGGCCACAGATCAACTTTTCTCAAATCTCTTTCCTTGTCTTAATTGCAAAGAGAGTAAGATAAGATATTCTGCTTTTAAAATCAGAGCTTCTGGAAAAACTGTTAAGAGAATCATCTCATTTCCAATGGGCTTGGCTCTAAAAACAGAGGCCCATTTCATGGTATGGAGAGATCTGGCATGAAACAGATCAGGAAAACACTGGCTTAATTCTTTTCTGCTTTTCGTCAGGTATATTCAGAGTTTAGTTGTTAGAAACTCTCCAGGTCAGCAGTACCATTTTCTGCATATGTCAGTGGTTGACTTTATCATTAGTTAATAACATGAGTTAATTGTAGAAAATTGGACTTTTTTGGAGGACTTAACATGGTCCTTTGCTAACAAAACCTATTGCCTCTCCAAGTTTTAGATTTTCTTAATTTTTTCCTTAACTAAAACCACTGATTTTAATGGGAAATTAAATGAATTGCATGCTTTTCTATGAAAATAAGTTTAGATGATATGAATACCAGCTCATGCCTTAGTACAGATATTAACAGCTTATCACTAGCAATAAAGCAAAACTCAAAATGACCTCTTTTTACCTCAAATGATGGCAGATCTGTTTGGGAGATTTTCGAGTGCTTAGTAGAAAACATAGAGGCATGTCAAGCTCCAGTCCCGGGTAGGCTGCTCTTTCTACAGGGGCTCTGCAGGTCTGACAAGTCTGAACTGACAGAGGCTGAAGACAAGCTGTATCTGAAGTACATCCTCTACCCCAGTGAGTAGGGGCACCACTTTCAGGGTTTACCTGGAAACTCAGAGTTTTGGTACAGAGAAGTGGGGAAAAGAGCTGTATGTGAAGAAGATCCAGTCGAGCTTGTGGAGAGTGTATTCTTTGCCTCTGCTCTGCAGAGTGAGGGCAGAAGCCCACAGTGGAGCTCCTACAGCTCTCATGTTCCCAAATAGAATCAATGGACTATGACTCGTTAGTTAGCAGCTCCACCGGAGGCTTCTCTTTGGTTAGCTCCTCCTCGGACAGCATCCAGGGGCCTCATGAAAAGGCAAGTGGCTTGCAGCAAATCCACACCAGTAGATGAATTAGAAGTGACCAGCAAACACAGAAGCATTTTTTCCAACACACAAGGAACCAGTAGTTAGCATGCCTGCAGGGTAACATGAGAGCATACATCAAAAACATGTGCAAGTGCTTACATTCAGGACTGTGGCCTTGAGAAATGTGGGCTGCTGCAGAAAGTCTTGCTTGGATGTACTCTGTCTTACAACACTGTCCCTAAGAGCAAAAGAAAATCGTAAGGCCATGTGTCTACCATTAGGGCAATAAATCACAGTACATTTGTGCTATAGAATTCTAGTGGGCAGTAAAAGGAATGGGTAGCAATCATGTCAGAACAGAGGAGCACGTCCATAAGACCTGGCTAAATGAAAACAGCAATAATAGTAAATGTATATATGTGCGTATTTGTAACATACATATGTTACACATGTATACAGAAGTTCAATTTTTAAAAGAAAATAATATATTTCTATGAACATGACTCTGTATTTTATCCATGCAAAAAGACTAGAAGGTATGTGATAAACTATTCCCAACAAAAAGTGGATACAAAATGGACTGTGAAAGATGAATTTATACCTTTTACTTCATATTGTTTGATAGTATGAATTTCCTAACATTAGAAGACATTACTTTAAAATTTTATAGCAGGCATGGTTGAGTACAGAATTTTAGTTTGCAGTGATGGATAAATGCTGCAGATGCATGGCGGTGGTTACACAACCACAAGAATGTACTTAATGTCACTGAGCTGTACATTAAACATGGTTAAAATGGCAGATTTTATGTGTATTCTATCAGTGAAAAAACAGATGATATATTTTACAAAGGCATTTCTATTATGTAAGAGGTAGCCAGTGCATAGGTAAAAAATGAGTTTGGTGAAGTAGACAGACCCAGCTTGTAAAGCACCCTGAATGCAGTACAGTGGAATATGCAACAGAGACCTTAGCATCACAAACTTTGCCTTTGAGGAGTTAGCATAAGACAAAGGTCACCTCTAGCTGTCAGCCTCTTGGGAGGTTTCCCTTTGGTGCTGCAGATATTTGGAAGATGTGGTCCCTTAAATCATATCACCATGACTACAGCCTCTTCTTCAGTAATGGCTCTTTTTTTCCCTTATAAAAGTGCCTGTCAAGAATAATGTAACACACACTGATGACCACATGCATGTATTTAAACCTATTTATCTTATTAGACCTGTTTGTACTGGAGTTCTCTGAAAGTCCATATTACATTATTGACCATTTAATTGTAACTATAATTTTAAAGACTCATATATATATATATCATCTCTGTCACAACATCAAGTATTGGAATCTATAAAATAGAAGACTAGGAATGCAGGGTTAATTTGCATTTATGCTACCAAGGAGTGACATTAATTTTAAGAAAATCCAATGAATAAACATTAATCAAATGTGAACACTCTGAGCAAAAATACATCACATAAGTGTCTAACCTTAAAAGGGTTAAAAACTCATAAAGGAAATAAAAAAAAACACAAAGTACTGAGCCAAATTGGATTGGATGGGGATGCATTTGATGGAATTGGATTAGGCTAAATTGGATTTTTGTTCTTTGACACAATAACCATGTAACACCTACTAAGATATCTCACTGCACAAGGCAGTATGGGTTTAAAAAGAATTTTAAAAAGCCAATAAAATATGTTCCTTTTCTCCTAAGACTTCTGACTCAAGGCGCAGCAGGAATGAGTGCGTTAAAATGCAAGACACACGGCTATATTATGATAAAGTTATGCCCGTAAAGTTGTGAGGGGAGCTACTCCGGTGATCTGCAGATTGGACATGGGCACAGATGGAGAGGTGGGAGGGCTGTTCAGACGGAGGCAGCATGTGGGCCGGTCCAGGCCTGGAGGCGGAATGTGCCCAGCACTGAGGGATAGAAGGGCCCATTTCATCAAGGCACAGCAGGAGGAGGCACAGGCCTCCACATGAGATAATTAGGAGAGGAGTGCAGAGTTGAGCCTCGGGGCCCGTGGAAGGAATCAGTCACAGAGTCCAGGGTCTATGGTGGCTAAAGGAGACTCTGTTCAATGATTAGAGCTTTTATACACAGGAAGCCATCAGCTCCAGTCCCCTCTGATCTTGTCTCCCCAAAGCCATCAGGATCATCTTTTGTTTTTGTTTTTTTTTTGTTTTTTTTGTTTTTTTATTTCTTGTTTCACAACCTTTATTTGTTTATTCACTCATTTTTATGGCTGGCTCAGCCCACCCCAAGGGCAGGGCTGGCGCAGCATGTGGTGCCGGGGATTGAACCGCGGTCCCTGAAGCCGCCCAAGGTTGCCCAAGCAGGCGCTTTAGACCACTGAGCCATCCCGCCAGGCCCCAGGATCATCTTTTGGAAACTGCAAATCAGACCATGTCACTGTTTTGCTCAGACACTTGTATTAGTTTTCTATTTTGTATTTTGTGATACTAGAGAGTAAACCCAAGACCTTTTTACCAAGATGTATGCCCAGGCATTTATTTTATTTTATTTTTCAAATAGGGACTTACTAAGTCCCCAGTTGTATAGGTTGGGTTTGAACTTGTAGTCCTCTTGCCTCTGCCTCCTGGAGTGCTGGGATTGCATGCATGTGACCACACATACAGCTCTCTTTTGTTTTACAGTAAGTTCAAAATATCAATGTGCCATAAAGGATAGGGGCTTCATATCTCTGAGCTCACCTGAGATCGAATCACTCCCATCTCACTATGTTCCAGACTTCTAAGCTGCTCCTCCTGATCCTAGAGTGCTATGCCATATCTGCTGTGTCAACTGTAACACTATGAAATAGTGACTGGTCCATGTATGGCTGGGATGAAGTAGGGAGTGCGGGCTTGTGCTGAGAAATGAAAGCATACCTGAATCACCTGTGTGATTCAGACTTATCATGGATGCCCCCTGGGGAGGCATGCTTTGTCTGAAGAGCAAAAGGCAAATGATAATAGATGGAGAAAGACTCTGGGGTGAACACAGAGGAAGCTGAGGGCATTTACAATATTTGTACACTGACAGTTGACTAAAAGGAAGAAGGGTACAGGGTTGGAAGACAATGGAAAAAGCTCATGGAAAGTGTAAGGCAAGTAAGTACCTCTAGCAGGTCTGCAGAACAGCTTCCTGGTCCATCAGAAAGAATGAGCTTGCAGAAAGCCCATGAGTTCAGAGGCTGCTGGGACAGAGGAAGGAAGAGTGCTGGGCAGACTCAGGACCTACCAGGATGGGTGTGGTACAAGGACAAGAGATTTCAGAGCCCAGCAAGGACCTAATTGTGTCTGTCTTCCATGGCATCCACAATAAGCTAGAGAAGACAGAAGGGAGTGGACAGATATACATTCACCAGAATGTGACCAGGAATTAGGACACATCACAATCATAGAAGAGAAGACCCATTACAACAAAGCTGCTGTATGACTGCAGTGAAAGCGCTCACAGGAATGAAGGACAGGTAATTGCCGGTCCTGGGCCTGAGTTAACTAGGGGTGCTAGCTAACCACAGGACATGTTTTATGGTATGCATAGTAATTATCATCTCCCATGTATTTGTTGATTTAATTGTATTATCTACTTCTCACTATCATGGAACTATGATCTTAGGGCAGGGACTAGTATTTTCCTAAGTGACAGCCAGTGCCTGTTATAGGTAGAGATGCTCCTTAGGTATTTAGAGAATGAATGGCTGAATTTATGGATATGTGACTGTACCTCACCACCTCTATCTCTATGCTTTGAAATGTGAAGGAAACCCTGCTTAGAGCAGCTGTGTGATGCAAGAGTAAAGCTTGACTCTGAGTGATGAGAAGACTCAGTTTTGTAAAGCTGTTCAGCTCTGGATTCTGAGCAATTGTTTGTATGATTCTTTCATTGTTTGGTTTTTTTCTCCTTACTTTGTAAGTGTACGCTCTTTGTGGAGTCGGGCTCTATGTGTCCAGCATATTTAATATTATACTTCCTTTAATCAGAGCATTCAATCTAAGACTGGGAGACAAAACAAAACAAAACAAAACAAAAAACAAACAAACAAACAAACAAAAAAAAAAAAAAACAAGCAAGGTAGCAGCCTGGAGAGGAGGTTTGATAGTTAAGCAGAATGTCATAGGTTGGTACAACTGCCCCTGTTGGTGATCATCAGTAACTGTATAGAATTTTTTTTTTAATCTGTAAAATAGGGACAAAACTAGCATATAGCCCATAGCGTTGATGTCAAACTTAAATGAAATAAAATATAACCATTTGTGCCAAGCACATGATACTTCGTACATGATAGCTGAAGATCTGAATAAGGTCTTATCTGTTATTCAGACTGCATGGTCTGCAGTTGAATTTAGGGCTTGGCATTGGAGCAATGGCACCTTGAGGCTCTTCTTAGTACCTTGACTACAAGGGACAGGTCCTTTCCTGGTCTGCTTCAGCAGCAGTGACTCTTGACCCCAAATCAGCCATTCATTAGAAACAAGTCCACCTCCAAGCTCCTCCAGCGCAGTGGGCAGGGCATGCGCAGCTCCATGCTGCCCTCTGCTGGTAGTATTTTGGGCTACCCTGGCCACCGCCACCTTCCCTTCATTTGACTTCCTGCAGTGCTGACATAGTTGCAAAAATAAACTGTAGGAAGAACATCAATGGGAAGACACTCTGGAGATCACAAGACCCTGGTAAGGGATACATGGCACCAGTTGTTCATTTACTCACTTTATCTGCACCTATGTTCTCATTCATACCTAGAGAATGACTATTTCCGCATCAGTGAAAAGCACAGCATCTGCAAAGGATCCCGAAGCTCAGTTGAGGAGCTTTGGGAGCTCTTAGATGGGCAGTGGTGAAGCTAAGACCACACAGCTAAGCTATGACTTTGGCCTCATGAATGCTATGGGATGACTAGCGGCACAAAACTCTTCTTCTATTAGGGAAAACTCATGGTGTTCAGTAAAATATTAATTATTCTAGGAAGGCATCCACATTGTTTATAGCATCAGCTGAAAGTACTATCAGTGTTCACAGGTGCCATCTCCATATTTCTCCATTTCCTCATCCTTCACAGCCAACAGATAAGCTGGGTTTGGAAGTCCACGTCATGCCTATGTCATTTGCTCCATCTCCTTTGCTACTAACCGGCACCCATGTTGCATGGATGGTTACAGTTGGCTGCTAATGGTTTCTCCTGCTTCATCTCTGTCTCCTTTACAATGTTCTTTCTTCTCAGAAACTGGAATGAACTGATGTCAATTCACAGACCAGTCTGGTTCAAAATCTTTCTCCTTGCACTTCCAATAACCTAGCAAAGCTAGCATGGTGGACTGACAACTGGTGATTAACTTGTGGCAGCCAGGTGAAGTGAATCAGTGTGGTGCTGCATGTGGGGACCCCTGTGAGGTTTGTTTGTTGCAAACACAATGAAAAGGAGAACTGGAGAAGGAGAAGAAGAAGAAGAAGAAGAAGAAGAAGAAGAAGAAGAAGAAGAAGAAGAAGAAGAAGAGCAGTTGTGAGGGGGCTGGTTTCTCCCGGAGGAGCTTGTCCTGCTGGCTGTTCTCATCATTCAAGGAGCTCAGGACATTGGTGCAGCTGGTAATGGCTAAGGTTCACTTTGAGGGAGCTCTGGTCCTTACTTTGGGCATCACTTTCTGTATTTAGAAGAGAAAACGGTGCACTGTTCATCTCCTGGGGAAGTTTGTTGTGTGGGCTTTCCTGATATAAACTGCTGTTCTCATCTTCAGAGAATCTCAGGACCTCACTGTTGCTGAGGATGACTGTGTTGTCTCCCGGGGAAGCTCTGGTGCTTACGCTGAACATCATTTCCTGGCTCCAGTGCCAATCTCTTGGCCTGCTGGCACAGATCCTTTGTTCTACTGGCGAAGACTTTCTAACTTTCACCACTGACCTTGAGTCTTTCTCAGCATAGATCTGTGAAACAGACCTGCATGAGACATTGCTGTAGGTTCTGGCTTCCAGTTGGGCTTGTGGGGCTCTAGGTCTTCAACTGGATTCATGCAGCATGTTGCTATGGGATGCAAGGCCCCAGCTGGATTCTTTGAGTCTTTATTGTGTGGACAGATTTCTTACACTACTTTACATTTTACTTTTTGGGCAACTACTCTAAAATAATCCTATAAATGATGTGTCCCATATTAAATTGTCCCCCTTGCAAACTTGGAGTACAACAGGTGGCAAATTGATAGCACTTGTATCCTTTATTTTTCTTTTAAGACTGAAGATGTTAAAGTATGAATTGTTTTTTCCAAAATAAAACCTCAGGATTGAGGTTTAACAGCAGTGTTGGCACTTTGCAATGAAGAAGTGGGTTTGGGTTGCAGTTTAGGGTTGCCATTTATCTCCCAAACATTCGCCATCACTAGGCCTTAGTGCATTGCCCGCCATGGTCTGCCCATCCCAGTACAGCCCCAGTGTCCTTACACATCCGTACCTCACTGGTTCTCCACATTCCAACCATGTGAAACTCTCTTCTATGCCTCCAGCACGACACAACTTTGCCTTGGTGTTTTCTGTTCCCTCTTTCTGGAACACTTTTCTCTGCGTACTCCTCATGATTGGCTCTTCCTTTTCCCTTTTCTCAGTAGAGATGTCTCATTTTAGAGAAGCTCATAATAACCACCTTGTATAAAATGACCTGTTCCCCAGCTTTCTTCTTACCTCATTGTTCTTTATAATATTTTCTGGTAATTTCCTTCACGGCAGTAATCACTATCTGCCATTGTCAGGTTTCTTTGTGTAAAGTACATTCTCCGATGTACTGTAAAGTACATTGTCTGTGTAAAGTACATTCTCCATTAGGCTGTAATTAGCACAAGGGAAAAGATCTTGCCCCTTGTCATTCTAGTTTTAGTGCTGAGAAAGTGTTTTTCGGGGGTAGGGTGGAGCAGGACTTGCTGTTCTGTGCCACTGAGTAACTTTTCCTCGTGAAACCCCATGTGCAGCTGCTCTTCCCGCCATGCCCAGCCTCATGGAGCTATCTCAGTCACACCAGGCTTTTATGGTAGTTGACGGAGTGAATGAGCATCTGCGGGGATCTCACCTTGCACAGCTTACCTGGCACAGGTATTTGTGTATGCACAAATGAATCTTTTCATATTTACCTAAAATCATAGTCTTTTCTCTGGGTAACTAATAATAGTAATTTTGAATTCTTTTTCTCAATCATTGGTCAAAGTCTTAGTAGCAAGGTTTGATAATTCTAAATGCTATCTCATCGCTCTAACACAAGCTTGATATTCTGTTTATCTGGTGAAAGTTTTTTCCCTGAGGAATTATTTCCAAGGAAAATAATTGAATAGGGCAAGAAACTCCAGTTGCCATTAAAATGAAAATGAGAAATCATTCTTTGTGTGTTATTTGTCTCTGGTTCTACCTCAAGCAATGAGTGGGACCAGATCCTGAAGGGTGAATAATATGAATGAATGGCACAAGAGACAGAAGTAATGAGCTAATATTTTGCAAAAACACTATAACGTACTCTACCACAGGAAGCAGACAGAGTAGGAAAGTGGGTACACGTGAAATAATGCACATCCCAGTAAAGAAATACACAGAAGCACATTGCCCCTTACACTTAGCATCACAGGTCCTTTAGGCTTAGCAACAATAATCTTAGCACACCGAGTGAAATTTAGTCATATCTGGCCCTGGATGGACAAGGTGCTGAGTTATTGCTCAGGGGGAAGCTGCAGACATTTAGTTCCCTTAAAGACAGCTGCAAGTTAATAGAATTACAGTCTGCTTCACTAAGCACGCATCACTTGATCCTGTCAGCCTGTCTTTGGACCAAGCCTGCTTTCTCAGATGTGTGCTACAATGTTCCCTTCAGGTACCATTTCTAAATCTGTGCATCCTGCTGTGGAGCATATACAAAGTGGAAAGAAAGGATCGTTACTGGGGAACGTATGGGAGTTAGTAATGCTCTCCGGTATTACTTCATCTATTCATCCCTTTTAATATAATCACACTTCATTTCCTAGGCCATTTCCAGTTTTTCTATTCAAAGTGCAAAGCATTTAGTTCTGCTGAGGTGATGGGTAGGTACTTTTATTTTGTCATTTTCAAGAAATTTTAATCTTTCATCGTGTAAATTTCTGCTGTTTCATCTGTGAGAAATCCATGGTTTCTAATTCAAGTTTTGAACATTTAAGATTCAAATGGCTCAGGAAAACCTGTTCCAAAGATATGGGAAGAGGGGGATTGAAGAATAAAAAGCCACAATTAGTTACTACGTGATCTGATCCTATAAGCCCTAGCCTCAGTAGCTCTTCCAGAACAAGGAGATGGCCTGGTAGACGGCATTCAGAAAAGCATCCCTTCGTCAGTGAGGTTGCCCTTCAAGTGGCATTTCATACAACAGACTTGTGAATGTTGGTGTTCCACACTTAAACACGTTTGAACTGGAACAGGTTTTAGCAGAGACCAAGTAGTGAAGGAAACGGCAATGGGTTTAGGAGTCAGACTTCATAGACATGTGAGTACTTCTCTGCCATGTATTATGTTGAGACGCTGGAGGATTGTTTAATCTGTTTATGCCCCCATTTTCTCCTCCACCTAGGTGGTTGCAAGGTTCAAATAAATCCAAGGGCTGTATGACATATGATGCAATGGGTGCGGTGCTGATGCTAAAGATATGGAGGACAGTGTGGCTGCTGGGTAGGTGCCCAGACGCATGGGGACTAAGTCTTTGCTTACATTACACCGTTTGGAGGGATCCAGACCCTTCATGTCACTGAAGAACAAGTTAGGGACCCATCGCTGGAATGTCTAGTGGTTAAATACAGCTGTCGGGGATTGTACAGAAGAGGACACCAGTCTTCTGATTTAACTGCTCTGAGCCTTGTTTACTCTCACAGAAATTAAAACATTAGGTTAAATATTAATGTAGAGACACATTTAGGTTAGAATCTCATGTCTATTTCTGGCTACATTTTTGGCCTTGGGCAGGTAGCTTATCCTGTCTTTACTAAAATAGCAGAAAGCAAAACTGACTTTTTAGTGTATGTTTCTGAAGTTTTACACATGCATAGATTCATGACACCACCACTATAGAGAGGCTATGGGTCAATTCTGTCCCCTTATAAAGCTCTCACGTGCTTTCCTTTTATAACTAAACACTGTCACCATGCATAAACCACAGTGAGCAGTGAGCTCCTCTAGTACTGGGTTTTTGTCTTTTTAAACTGTTACATGAATAGGAACAGAGAGTACATAATCTTTTGAAAGCAGTTTCATTTGGCACAATGTTTTTGAGGCTGTCAAGTTTTTGCCTATATTATAGTTTACTCTTTTAAAATATTGTTCCTTTCAAATACATTCACTGCACGGAAGGACCACAGTTTGATTAGCCATTTGCTGATGGACATTGGGCTGTCTCAAGTTTTTGACAATCATAGTGCTTCTATGAAAATATGTGTGTAGGTTTGTAGGTGAATGTATATTTATTTCTTTACAACAGGGGAAGGTGAACATTTTCTGTACAAGGCTGTGTGGAACATCATCTCTGGTACAACTACAGATGCTCCTCCACTCTCAGCGAGGTCACATCCACATAAACACATCGGAAGCTGACAACATCATAACATGAAAAAAAAGAATCACACTATGGAATACTGGTTGCTAACTGAGAGCTTCAGCCTAAGCCTAGCATTCTGCATTGTGAGAGAGTTTCATCCCACATATTGTTAGGGTGGGAAAAGACCAAAATTGTAATTCACAATTACAAGTGTGTCTCTACTGAATGTCTATGCTTTTTCTTTATACCAACATGAAGTTGGAGAGCATATTGAATCTTAGTAAGCTAGAGTTCAGCTGCAGAGTGAAGGCAGCCACAGACAATCTTTAAAGATGTAAATGTGGTGAGTGGGGGAGTGTTGCAATAAAACTTTATTTACAAAACAGATAATTGGCTGTGTTCAGCCTGTTGGTCATGGCTTGCCAATCTTCATCTACTGTAAATACCAAGCAATGGGACTGCTGGATTGTATATGTTTAACTTCCTTTTAAGAGGCAAAATTGTGTTTCAGAGTGACTGCACTGTACTGTATAATTAGGCGTTCTGGGTTCCACATCTTTACCAGTCCTTGGTGCTGTCAGCATCTTTATATCTCTTTATATCATTCTAATGGGTATACAGTGGTATCAATTTACATTTTTTTATTGGTTAAGCATGTTGACCATCTTTTCATGTGTTAGCTTGCCATCCCTACATTCCCTTTGCTAGAAGGTCTGGGAAAGTCTGCGTTTTGAAAAATTGAGTAAGTGGTTTCTGACTTTTGAATCGGGAGATTTCTTTAGATATGTCTTCATTTCAACATGTCGTTTGCAAATATTTTCTCCCACTATGCTATATTGATTTTTTTCATTTTCTGAACAGTATCTTTTGCAAGTAAATGTTTCTAATTTTGATAAAGTTCAATTTCCCAATGCTTTCATTTATGGATTGCTTTTGGTGTTATTTCTAAGAAATTATTGTATTATTATTGTATCTGATTATTGTATCTGATTACCTTTGCATATTTGTCAAAAATAAATTAGCCAATTACAATGTAGTACTTCAGAGAGCATCTTGAAACAAACAAACAAAAAAAGGCAGTTATGGCAAAAGCTAGTGAAATCCAAATAAAATCTAGAATTTAGTTTAGAACATTATGCTGAAGTTTTACCAAATATGCCATGGCAATATAAGGCATTAACTGTAGGGGAAACTAGATGAGAGATATATGGGACCTCTCTGTTATTTTTGCAACTGGTACATACATCTAAAGTTACTCCAAAATAAAAAGTTAACTTTGAAAGTAAGCTAATTTTTAAATTCGTGCTAGATCTGTAAAGTCCTTTTTCTAGATTCTATGTTCTGCTCCATTGGTCTGTATGACTCTCCTGTCACCAAGGTCACACCGTCTTTGTGTGCATGTGTGTGTATGTATATATATGCGTGCGTGCATGCACGCATGCGTGTGTGGCCTGCTCAGCCTACTCTGGGGGCAGAGCTGGATTGGCATGTGGTGCTGGGGATCGAACTGCAGTCCTTGCAGTTGCCTAAGCTTGCCTAAAGAAGCACTGTAGACTGCTGAGCTATCTTGCCAGCCATATCACACTATCTTGATTACTGCGATAGTATCCCTACTGCTAGACAACTTTCATGTTTATTTATTTTAGAAACCTCCCTAACCACAGGAATAAAATGGAAAGCTATATTAGAATGCTGAGCTGTAAAAGGCTTAAATCAACAGCTTCCAACATTTCCAGTTTTACTAAAAACACTGCGATTATCGAACATTGGATTATGTATACAACTGCTTTCTCTTAGTTCAGTGAGAAAAAATCTTTTCACACCAATAATGATTAGAAAAATTACAATGTCCACACCCTGTGCTCTGTATAACTAATAGGAGGAAAATAATATGCATTGTATAAAATTTTGGAAATGTACTGCTAAAGTGTTTTGAAACTGTCACATTGTTATTTCTTATTAAAAGTAACAAATTAACAAAACAGAAAAAAGAAAGAGAAAGAAAGATGAAGGAAGGAAGGAAAGAAAGAAAGGAAGAAAGGAAGGAAGGAAGGAAGGAAGAAAGAAAGAAAGAAAGAAAGAAAGAAAGAAAGAAAGAAAGAAAGAAAGAAAGAAAAACAGGAAACTGCCCTACACACCAAAAGCTCGGGAGCAGGCAGAAGCCAAGTCCTTGGTGTACAATCCAATCCCTGGCACTGTGTCTAGCAAATGACAAACAGTAACTGTGCTTTTTGTCGATGAATAAATAAAATATTAGAATTGATGATTTTGTTTCCTTGGGTTAAGCAAAGCAACTGGGAATGCCAAGGAGAGCAAACGGAGTGAGAGGAGTGAGGTCAGGTGGCAGGTGGCTCGGCAAAGCTTCAGGACAGCGGAGGAAGCAGAGGCAGTTTCTGTTGCGTTTGCATTGCGACTCCCCACTTGCCCTCAGCCCTTGCTTTGTCCTGCTGTGTCTTCTTTTCACCCGATAGAGTTTTCAGTCTCACCACAAAGGCATCCTAAACTTTTCAAATTGTGTCAAAAGTATTTAACAAGCCCACTTGGGAGATGAGGTAGGTAAATGCCTTAGCGCATTCCAGAGCCGGACCCGAGATGTGTTCAGCAAATGTTCTTTAACTACTATTTTACATTATTAAACAATATGAAACTTAATTTTTACTTGAAGCTGAAAATTATTTTATTCATTTGCTTATAAAAATATATATGCACATGTTAGGATTTTTCGACTTTGTCCTACATACCAAACATTTTCTTAGAACAGGGCAGATGCCATCATACCCTTGAAAGTAAATTTTTGAACATGTCCAACCAATATACTCTGCCTGCCCAGATGTATTCACTATGAAGACCTCAGTTCAGATGAAGATTGGATTTGGAAGAAAAACAGTATTTCTCCTTTAAGACAAACACACAAACTAGTCCACATTCAGACCAGGTGGATCTGTACTTATTTTCATAGCTTTAGTAACTGCTTGATATTTACTATTTATTTTAATTTTAAAAATGATTTTATTAAATCTGATGTCAATTTCCAGATAAGAAACACACACACACACACACACACACACACAGTTACTTAAGAGAGGACTATTGCTTAATATTTCTTATAGTTTGTATCTACTTGTCCCCCACAAAGCCTCATGCAGTCATGGGGTGGACTTCTAGAGTTTGTAACTCGTGATCCACTGGGATTATGGGTGTGAGCGCTGCCGGGTTAAGTGTGGGAGTGCTACCCCCACCCGGGGGTTATGGCCTGAATGCAACTTAAGGGGGGCAGACTTGCTCTTTGCAGCCACTGTTGTTGCTGCTCCTCTTTTGCTCTCTTGCTCTTCACAGCTGCCCTGAAAAGCTGCCCTCTGCCATGTGCCAGTCTGCCTCGGAGCCAACTGCGAATGGACCGAAACCTCCAGTAACTGTGAACTAGACAAACCTTTCCTTGCTTCATTTTGAGTGTTGGACATTTGTCCCAGTAACGAGAGGAGAGTAACTGAGACTAGTCTTTCAAATATCTACATATTGCCACCTACCAGTGATTAACCTTGTGCTTATTTATTTATTATTTTTGAAAGAGAATAAGAATAAAAAAGTACAGAATTTCACTAAACAAAATATAGGAATTCAACAATGATTGTTACAATGCATATTGTTGTCTTCCTATTAGGTTTGCAGATTACCAGAAATAAGCACTCAGAATGAATAAAAGGAAATTAAAAAGGAGAAAGAAAAAGTTAAGCATTAACTTCTCCTTTCAATACACCAGCAAAAATCAGCAGTACACTTAGCCAAACTATCCTGTGTATATACCTGTGTATTTCTTTTTCCCTTCCTGCTTTCTTCTCCCCTTTACCTCACTGAAGTTGTTCCTTCCCTGTGGTTTCTTTTCCTGTTCATTCCTTCCCTTTGAACAGTTTCTTTCCCTTTCACTGTTTCAAACCAACTATTCTCCTCCTGGGTATTTTTCCAGAACTGAAAACATCATACCACAGTGATATGTGTACACCTATGTTTATAGCAGTATAATTTGTCACAGCTAAATCTTGAAAACAACCTAAATACCATCAACTGAGTAATGGGTAAACATGTGGTATTTTATACAATGGAGTACTACTCAACTATAAAGAAAGATGAACTCAAGGCTTTCATTGGTAAATGGATGCGACTAGAAAGCATACGCATAACTGAAATAAATTAGACCTGCATATGTAAACATTGTGTTGCCTCCATAGTTTAAGAATGTGAAAGAGTAAATAAAATCTGAAAAGTACAGTCAACACTGTGAAACGGAAAGAAGCAGAAGAAGGCTAGTTCTGGAGTACTATATAGGAGACCAAGAAGAAATGGGTAAGGATGCCCTTGGACCTTTTTTAGACCCAGGATACAGTTCTGAGGCTTTATTCCCAACTCCAATATAAAATGCAGGATGATCAAGTAATATATACATTCACACACACACACACATATGCACACACACACATGCACATACACACACAGCTACTAACCATGCTTTTTAATGTGGCTAATGGCTAACTTTTGCCAACTCTCAACTGAAGGAGTATTGTGTGAAACCTATACTAACTACGGAGCATTATCTTCAAACCCCATACTAAGTACCTTAAATTTAAAACTTCCATCTCAAATAAACTTTTCCATATCTATGTTACTGCTCCCACTTGTGGATTCCTCAGCCTCTGTCCTTGCCATCTAATAGCCCAATCCCTCCTTCTGAGTGAACTAGAACACACTGGTTTTCTTTCTCTTGTTATCCCCCTGGCTAGGAAGAAACAAAATTATGTACTAGAGGAAGCTAATTAGACATTTCACTCTTTAAAATCTGCTTTTTATCTTGAATACTTTGATCTCACTTAAACTGCCTCCTTAGCTAAGTAACAGCAAAACAATTAAGACACTATGCTAGTTGTTGAAAATAAGCTTCCCAGCAAAGCCAATTCATTACACATGGACAACCATGGTCTTTGAAATCAGTTTCCTGACAAGACTAATAAGACAAACTGCTTCTTCTGAATCTGTCTCTAATTTCTGTTTATCGTGATAAAAATCTTCCCAGTGGACTATACCGCTGATGCTTGGAACCTCACAGAAATCATGGCAAGCTGGCTGATTTGCATCATTCCTGCAAACCACGTCAAAAAGTCTTGACTGGCTAATCAGCTCCGGGATCAGCATATACAACAAGATTCACCATTATCACAGATTCTGTACTTTGTATGATTTGAGACAAGCACAGATATCTTGGCAGCAATGTACTATTACTTGCCAAAAGTAAGGCTACAGTCATACACCAGTTTTGCAGAGATTTATCTTCTTTATTTCACCCTAGAGAAAAGCCTGATTGTAAATGCTAAGTAGTCCTCACACACAAATAATAAGTTCAACTTTCTTCCTTCTGTCATAGTTCCAGCTGGCTCGTGTTTAATTTGCAAAATGCATTGATTATAACTTTTTCAGGTAGAGTAAGGTAACAATTCACTGGTAAGCAATGGCAAATATCTTTAGTGTGGAGAAATATACATCAATTAAGGCAGAATCTAAGTTAGGAGCCAAGAAAGAGTTTCCATATACCGGGTAAAGACCATTACAAAACAACCTTGCTGAATACTGTGATTATTTGGTTCATTGGTTCACTCATTAAATGATTCAACCAACAATTATAGAGTACAATACATCAGGAACTGATTCAGGTGTTGCTATATGATGGAATAACTGAAACAAAACTCAAGTAAAAGAAGAAAATGATCCCGAGTCTTATGATAAATTGCCTCACTTATTCTTTGATCATTAAATTATGCAGCATGCAACAACAGAACACTGTTACATATCCAGCACTATTTACAGATTTATAATTTAATACCATGTCAGAAAATATTTTTCCAGAGCTCATTTCTAGCAAATGGGAAAGTCCTCCCGACAGCCTTGGTGAAGTCAGCTACAACACTGGTGAAGTTCAGTGGCCGTTGTAATGTGTGCATTCACTGTAAGAAAGAAGGAAAGCAGTTTTCAGTTAATTAAGCAACTAATTGGCAGAACATACTTGCGGGATATTTGCTCTATGCCTAGTGTGGTGTTTGGTTCTTTCCTTATTCCTAGACAAGAGGTGGGCATTTAAGAATGTGGTTAATTGCCTGTGAATTGTTAATATAGTAAGTTCTGGCTGAGACCAATGAAACAGAATGCCTGCTCTTTGGACATTTATTATGAAATGGTATGCTAGGTACATACATTATAAACAAATGGGTTATAGCAAATAAACAAGTGTTGCCTCAAAAGCAATTAATTCCCCCATGAGCCTTGATTATGTCAAATGGGTAGTAGTTCCTTTTACTTTGCTTTTAAAATATTTTTCATTGATCTACAATGTGCTCAAGTTACAGTAGAAATGAGAGCTTATAATAGCTTAAAAAAGGATGAAAACTTCACCAAGAAAGGAGACTTTAAAAACATTAATAAAAAAACATTTTTGATCTACTTAAGGCACCATAGAAGCTTTTACTGGACTTGGAGGATTGTATAAATTTTCTGATAATGTATTTTCTAGGAATTAGAATGCACTATTAGAGAAACTCATAATTTCCCATTAATTCTAATTGAATAAAATTATAGCCTTTGCTATGAACAATTGGCATTTTAAAGTCCAGTTTTTAACATAGGGATTTCAAATATGGTAATTCACGAGGCGTGCTGTAGTTTCAATCCTAAGTATTTCCCATGTGTTGGACCCCAACTTGTGGCTCTTTGAGGGGTAGTAGAGCCTTTAAAAAATGGGTCCTCACGGGATGTCTTCTGCTCACTGGGGCGATGCCTTTGAAGTGACCACAGGCAAATGATTTTGCTAGGTCAAGTACTCCCACCATGATACAAGAGGCCTCAAGCCAACTGATCTGCTGGGTTATGGCTTGAGAACTCCACAATTACGGGGGGAAGCAAACCTCTTCTCTTTTTAAGTTGACTTTCTCTGATATGATAGAGTTGATTAGCACAAGGTATTTCAACAAAAATTGGGGAAAGGTGATATGGGAAATTTTAAGTGAAATGGAAGAGTCACAAGGGCTCTAAGGGTTGGAAAAAATATTAGAGGGCATCTAGTGTCACCTTTGCCCCCATCTTCTGTGACACCTCCATAGTTTATCATTTAGTTCTTATTGTTAAAACTAGAGGGAAACTTTCAGCTCTTTCATTTAGGCTTGGAAGTTACTTTCACAAAGCTTCCCTGCAAAGTGTCATCCTAACAGGATGGTTGGTAAGTCTCCTCTGGGTTTCCTGTTGATGATGTTGGAGGCTCAGTCATCAGAGATGATCAGACCTGTATTGATGTCAGCACAAACATAAAGAAGTGATAATAATAAATAGTGTCTTGTTGCAAAAATGATGCTAGATCCTACAAATGATGAAAGTCAGGCATGATTCCTGTCTGGGAGCATTTAATAAAATGTTATGAGTTCTGCCTCAAAGAGGTTAAGATTGATGGGACACTGTCAAGCAAGTGCTTTCCGAGTGCTGTTTTGATTCTGTGCTGGAAAATTTCAAGTAAGTATGCTAGATTTTTTATTGTTTGTTGACTTGGAGTGGAGAACGTGGTTGATGTTTTCCCTGTGTACAAAACTAAGATGAAGCCACAGTGGTCCAGCTTGTATTTATTTGACTTTAGTAAGAATGAATAAGCACATATATCCCTAGATCTACAGTTAATTAAATCTTTAAGTTTAAAAAAACACTATTGGTATTAAAATACTTTGTGCAAGGTGCCGCCATGCAGACTAAGTCCCCTCCACATTTTTCTGGAGAAATCAGACCTCATCTATGGTATAGGGTACAGCAAAAGATTCAATTTCCCACTGATCAAAGCTCAGAGATTTTCATACATGTCCAAGACAGGATCAATCAGGATGAGAAAGAAACCAGTTAGACTCACATAATCACTGCATCACCTCTCCATGTTGTGCTTTACTTACCGTAGGACACACTTTTTGCAAAGCAGTGTCATCCTAAGCACATCCAGTCACCTAAAGTACACATAGCACAGAGTACTGTTGTCAGGAGTACAGACATAAAAGGCACACAGACAAGGTTTCTGTGAAGTGTAATTTTAAAATGCAATATTTAATTTTTTCCCCAAAACATAACACAGCAAAAGGCACATTAGGACTAATCCCTCTTAAACCCCTCCTCCTGCCTGCCTCCAGCACACTTATTCCATAGTTCTTGTCATTTCCTACAATAGTTCTGCAAGCTTTTTTTTTTTTTATGTATCTCTAGTTGTGCTATTCTGGAGGCCTCAGAGTCCTGAATCAACTCAAAATGTCTATCTCACAGGGACATTTTGACTGGGGAAGATCCTGGCATCGCACAGGAGCCAGATCCAGAGAATAAGTGAATGAGGACACATTGCCTTGACACAAACTGTTGTTTTAAATGGACGTGGAACACTGTGACAGCCATGACAATGTAATTAAAGACAGTAATGAAAGCTAACTTTCAGAATTGCTTCAGAAAGTGAGCAGAATGGTAGGACAGCTGTGGTGGAAGTGGGAGAATTTTGATGGAGATTAGCAATAATATCTCTTTTCTGTAATTAGCTTTAATTTTTAATTTAAAAATTAACAGTATATTTTGATCACACATCAAGTAGGCCATTTATAAGGCTGTCACCCTAAAGTTATTTATTGGCTCCCCTGAATCTCAGTTTTCTCCTCTGAAAAAGAAGTTTCATACAGCAATTGCCTCACAAAGCTGTTTCTAAGGTTGGATCATACCAAACAGAAAATGCACGTATGCAATGTATTGGATTCTAGGGCTGTTTTGTGGGGGGAGGCTTTGCCATGGTACTTTGCTCAGTATTATCACAGAAATGACTTGTAATGGCTGGTTGATGCCAGAAGATACCAAGACACTCCACTCATTTGGTTAACAAAGTTCTCATGAACACCTCCTACAAATTCCACGAATGCCACTGTGAAGATGCTGTAAGTGAGGAGCTGGGGCTGGAAGGTTCTCACATCTGGTGCTCAGTCTTTCTTTTCTTTAAGGGATGATTACCAGAACCTGATGCTACAGTAGTCACCAAGAGCTCTCACCACTATAAACATATGAAGCTAGAGACCCGCTGGTCTGTTTTATTTTTATTTACTTATTTTTAAATCCTTCTATTTATTTATTTGGTACAAGATCTCACTATGCAGCTCAGATTCATAGTGATCCTCCTCCCTCAATCTCCCCAGCACTGGGATTACAGGCGTGTGCCACTGTGCCAGCTTCAGTGACCAGCTAGGTAGAAGGCCAGCATGGCATGTGTACCAGGGATCAAATCCAGGTCCTTGCACTTGCCAGGCAAGCACTTAAACTACCAAGCTATCTCATTGGCCTGATCTGTTTTAATAATTGGTTCAATCTCATTAAATATGCAATTCAAGTTTCATGATGCATGAATAATAGGTAAAATTTTAGAGTCTTCTTGTATGTTTGGGCAACATTTGAAAAGGAAATTAGTGACACTGAGCAATAAGCAGTCCCTTGTGGCGCTGTGCTTCCAGTTCCTGAGTGGGCACGCAGCTTTGTGATTTCACCAGGAAAGATGAATTATTACTCTCACCGTACTCAGGAAGTAGGTTCCATGATATAGCTTATGCTTAACATGGTGGTTTTGGCTTCTAGTTGCAGCTCTGACATGTACTAATGTGTGACCCTGAGCTGTGGCCACCTAGCCTTCTTATGCCTGGTTTTCTCATCTGTAAAATGAAGATATTAGCAGTCACCTCCTAGGATCATTCTGCAGATTCCCTGGGTAAATTTGTTATAGTAGGAGTTCCAATAGATGCCGGCCATCATTATCTCAGTTATTAGCTATTTCCCACAAGCCAGCTTCACATTATCCTGTTGGAGTAAAATGTTATTACATATTAGCACAATAAGATTCTCATTACTTGGTATTTTGTAATACAGTCAAGCACCACACCACATTTTGGGCAGCAATGGTTACACCTATTTCGGTGCCTCCCCAAATTGTAACTGCACTGGAATCTGTGACTGCATAGCTGTTGTAATATTGTAGCACAATGCATTACTGAGGGATTTCAGATGGAGCTGGTGAGAGTGGAGCTACTACACTGCCAATAATATAAAAGCATATCACATTCAATTAGGTCCAAAACATAATGACAATAAACAATTGTTACTAGTTTATGTATCTAGTGTGTTTTTATTATCAGCCTGTAGTTATTTTAATTATTAAATTATTATTAAAATAAATTCACTATTGGGCTGGGGAGATAGCTAGATGGCCTAAGTGCCTGCCTGGCAAGTGCAAGAACCCACGTTCTATCCCTAGTACTGCATACCATGGTGGCCCCAAAGCCAGACATGGTGATAGCATGCTTGTAATTACAACACTGGGGAGGCTGAGACAGGAGCATCACTGTGAGTTTGAGCTGCATAGCGAGATCCCATACCAAATAAAGCAAACCATTAATATTTTTTAAAAAACCTAACTTCATATAAGCAGTATGTAGTTACCTCAGCCATAAGCTTCATTTATCTTGTATTTATCATGTCTCTAAGAGAATACATGCAGCGATTGACCCACCCCAAATAAGTATACTCTACGATGTGTATTTGGTTAAATTTCTCAGCACATGCCCTAGTCATTAAGTGACACATGAAAACATAGCCTTCTTAAAGATGGTTTTCTGTTATACACAGGCTCACATGGATAACATAGTGCACTCCTGAGCTCCTGAGAACACAAGAGTCTTTGCTTCTTGGCTAAGTTTGAACAGAAAAACAAGACACTGACCTCATCCTTATCTGAAAATGCTCTGGGCAAATACTTTCAGTGGAGACTTAAAGTAGTGTAGAGCAGTAAAGATCAACGTTGTGCATCCAGGCAAAACTCCACTGTCCCTGCAGTTGGGCCCCTCCACCCCTCCCCCAAAGGGCCGTGCCTGACGCTGTCTTGCAAGCCCATCTGGTTCTCATCATCCTGCCTCTGAAGTACACACTGAGAGCACGGTACGAATGGATGCTCACAGGGATTCTTTGCGTGAGTTTGCCATTTTAAAAGAGGGCTTCTGTTTTCCAAACTCCCTCTGAAGATAAAACCGGATGACTTTGGAGTCAAAGAGACTTAGATTTAAGTACCAACGCTACCCCCTTACAGCTTAGATTGCTGAGCTTCTCTGAGCTGTGCCTTTCTCACCGGTGGAATGATGAGCTAACATGTGTAAAGGGTTTAGGAGAGGGTTGCCATATGATAAACACTCAATAAATATTAACTATTTCAAGAGCCTGTTTTACACGTAGTCATGGTGGGTAACATAAACAGTGGTTATAACAAGGATATACTGGGAAAGCTACTGTCAACTGTGAAGAAATCATTCCTTCTTCGGAAATATAAATTTAAAGCAACCAAACCCCTTTTCCACTACTCTTAGATATAACTTCTCTATGTAGCTGCTAGGATAAACTGAAAGCTCCAATACCACTTTGACTCTTTGAAGCAACTTTATAATCCCTTAATTTTACAAAACAATTCCAAAGTAGTACCTGTTGGTAAAAGAATGAAGATACGGAGGTAAACACGCCTTACTATTAGCACTAGGACCACAAAGATGATATTTGAACATTGAACTCTGTTAGAAGAATAATGTTTAAGTGTGATAGGTGCCTTGGCTGCAGATTCCCTCCCTGCCTCCTACTATGTTCTCCTCTCTTTCTGATAGACACCTCTCATTTGTGTTTCTTACACTGGTTTCTTTTTAAGTTAGGAAAAGTAATGAAATATTGAGGACAAAAAAAAAAAAAAAAAAGAAATATTGAGGACAGTCTTTTCTAGCTACTGAGAAATTTAATGCTCTGGGAGAAGGCCAGAGTTATTTATCACTGGGCCAAAGAGAAGTTTTTTTGAAAAATTTTCTAGGCATACATGACTGAAAAGTGGGCAATGTGACGCTCAGCCCACGTTCTAGCATTTGTGTTCCCATCCTTTCCCCTCTGAGATCTTTCACCCATCTATATCTGGACCAGAGACCCAGTCTCCTGTCTTACTCAACAAAAGCCCCAGCACAAAGTAAACATCTAATAAATAGTAACTATGACTATTACTCTACTTGTTTAAATACATTTGTGGAAGTAGAGACATGGAGAATGGTTTGTTGGTTGGTCAAGAAGCAGGAGGACTGATATTGGACAGATTGGCAAGAGAGGATTCTGGTGGCCATGAAATCTCTTTTCAAGGCCTAGGACCTCAGCTGATTGCTTCCCCTTTCTTTTACTAACAAAGGTTCAGAGTTTGCTTCACTTTTTTCAGTTTCCAAACAACTGATTCTCAAAGTAGAAAGGAAATTCAGAGAAATCAATGAAAAGGGTCAAGCAATGGCACCATTTCCACTGCCAAGGAGGATTCCCTTGTGTAAAGAAAAGTTTGTTGCTCCCTTTTCTGAGAATTGGCACTTTTGGGAGCTGTTAACTGGAGAGACAGTTTCCAAATCAATGTTATAACTTTGATTCAACTAGAAAGTAGAATGAAGCAGCTACCAAAGTAGGCACTTGGGCAACTGAGCTGCTGTACAAGTTCAGGATGAAGTGGTTTTGATATGTAACCTGACTGTATGAAATTTCACTTCTTTAGTGAAGCAGGACAGCTTAGAGCACTAATGGTAGAACCAGATTGACCCAAGTCTGAGTCTAGCTCCACCACACACAAGCTAATTTTGGATGAGTCACTTCTTGGGGGTCTCATTCGATTTGTTTTAAAACTGGAAGAACAATCCCACGAGGAGATGGCAAGGGTGCATAAGATGATGCCCATAATGGGCCTGATAAGGGCCTGGCTTATATAAAACGCTCAGTGTATACAAATTGGATATTGGTTCTCCAGTTCTTAAGTAGCTGGCCTGGCCTCAGATTCTAGCTTTTGTTTCAAGAATCAGGATGATCAAGAGATGACATGATTGAGATGATTAGACTGAGAACTGTCAAAACTCATCTCCTCACTGGCCAGATGTGGAATGCAAGAGCAGATTGAGTCAAAACCTCTCTTTGTATCATATCAGCATAGTAAGTAGAGGTACAGTAATCTTTTTCTGTTTCACAGAATTTTGATGGTTAAACTGCATAAGTTATACAACAATGCCACTCAGCAGGATGATTGCCATGGAGGAAATAGTCTCTATGATATATTATAACTACAAACTCAGGTGTTTGTTGGGTGGAGTTTATGCAGCAAAAACTGTTTAGGTACTCTTTTAGGACAAATGGACAAGGTCAAGAAGACTAATCCCTGTTAAAAGTCATGTAAAACTTGCTACCTGTCATTTTAGTAACCAGCTATAAATTTTGACAAATTATATATTTGCCACAATTATGGTCTAGGTAAACCTAGAACATGTGACATTTCTGAAGTCCTGTGTCAACATCTGAGTTTCCAGGGACCAATTCAAATCAAAAGGACAAATTGATTGCAATGTTGAAAACTTGAGAAAACTAGAGGATCTGACTTAGAGTGAGAAGAAAAGAAAAAATTAGGAAGTAGAGATAATTATGTTCAAATATGTCAACTTGATTGGCCTAAGAACCATTCAGAGCATTAGCAGAGTGCCATGTCTGGCTGTGTCTGGGTGGGTCATGAGGTGTAACCTTCAGTACCACGTCTGGCCCCTTGTCTTTTCTTACCTGGTACTGGTGCCCTGCTCTGCTTCCTGACCACTGTGAATTAAACTCAGCTCCATAGCTGGACAAAGTACACCTGAGTTGCTGTTCTTCCAGGAGAAGATGGTGAAAGGAATGGCAGACAATGAATCTAAGTGGATTTGTAAGGGAGTTATTACAATAATGAATGATGGATTCAATACCAAACAAAATGGAGCCAGAAAGAGTGTTTTGGTAATGTGAGGGAGGGAATATTACATGGTACAAAGTTCCTGAAATATCTAGGGACTGACCTTAATCAGATGATAAGCCAAAGCTGAAACAACATGGAGAGGTTTGCCTGTCCAGTGCTTTGTAGAAATTGGCTCACACATTTGCTTATCACACAGTCCTATCAGTGCTCATTTGACAACATATTAACAACTTGGCACTGGATTTTCCAGTCATTGCAAAATGAAGCCCTCCTGTTATAGGAGCAGTGCATCTGAATTAAACTTTTTCTTTTGCCTGCAGAGAGCATTTAATTTAAGATCATCTCAAAGTAATTCATTTTCACCTTTTCTCCTTAATGCTAAACAGAGATTAGCCACTTTACTCCTACACAGGCTCATTCCGGGTCTGTCACTTCGTTAGCCCATTCACAGCCTCAGTGCTTGAGGACCGCTGATGAAAACACACGCCTGTGACCAGCATGCAGATGAAGGCCTCCCATGCCATATGGCTTGCTTCTCAGCGTAAGTCCTGCATAATGAAGCACATGCTTCAGAGGTCAGCAAGTTTAGCACTGGATGTACCTTATAAGGTAAATGAAAATAAGAATGATTTGATAATCAGTTACTTCTCAGAACTTCTGTTTTCGTAACTCATGGACCTCATTCACAAAATGGGAGGCTCAAAACTTCCTGAAAAATATATCACTTTGAGCCTGCTCCTACTCACTCACTTTAAGTCCAAAGTCCCACTCTTGCACCATGCTGCTGTGTCACATAAAAGTCATCTTCAGACAGCCACGGTCTTCATCCTAACTTTGTCCTTTAACAAACTCCCTATATGGAGTGACCCTTCTTTCTTTTGCCAGACATCTAGCATTGCTGACTTGGCTTGTCTGTCAGATGTCCCATTGCTAGTACACAAGAATGCATATCTACAACTTAAAGGGAAAGAGGCTCGGCATGGCTCTCAGTCCTAGAGGACCCAGTCTGTGGTCAGCGGCCCCACGTCAGAAAGTGTTATCAGATAAGTACACAGAGTAAGATATCTTCACTTTAATTCAGATTATACTTCCATTAGGTACTCAGTGCCCTCCAGTAATCCTACTGCTTTCCAAAAGATTTGGTTTTGCATTTGCTGAACATAATTTTGCGTCTTCTTATACTTTCTCATGTCTCACACATTTTTCCTCCATTGTCCATAACCTCCTCTGTGCTGCACTGAGAAATTAGAAGCTACCAGGCAAAACTGTCCCTTCTTTCAACAACTGAAGGACCAACATAACCTATCTTCTAGTCTAGAGCTCTCTCCCAGTTCCTTCCATTACAGCGATGATTGTGTTTCTCTTCTGACGGCCAGCTCTGTTTCTGTTGCTCCAGATTTCCTCCCTGCCCCTTGCCCTGGTCTCTTGCTTTTGTACTGGTTCATTTCTGTCTGCAAACATGTTCCCATATCTCCCATCAAAAATCAACAAATAAGAAAAACAACCAATATGTTGCTTTATTATCCCATTCACAGTCTCAGTGCTTGAAGGATGCTGATGACAACACACACCTGTGACCAGCATTCAGATGAAGGCCTCTGACCTCACATATTCTTCTAGATGTGGTGCATCTCTTTAGTCTTTTATATACACTTTTCAAAAGAGTTGTTTAAACAGACTGATAACACAGTCTAATCTTCAGTTGGCTGCACTCTTAGGTATTGATGTGGCTTCTTCACATTTAGCCACTGAAACTGCTTGCCAAGGTCCTTGGTAACCTCCATTTGGCCAAAGCTATGTCTTTATTGTGGTTAATGTCTTAGCAGCATGAAGCACAGCATTACGTTTTTTCAGATGCATGTTCCTTTCCTGGCTTTCATGACGCTGTCATCTTCTGATACAGCCTCTGCTTCACTAGCTAGTCTTTCTCAACACTGTTACTGGCTTCCTATGTCTAATACATCTCTATATCTGACGGTCCTTGGGCCTAGTCCTGGCTTCTTTCTCACTCTCTCAAGAGTATGAGGAGATTGCTTTATCAATTCCAAAGGACTGTGTTATGCTAATGACACCTAGATTTATCTCTCTAGTCCAAATTTTTCTTTTTTTAAAACATTTTATTTATTTATTTTATGTTATGGCTGGCTCAGCCTGCCCTGGGGGTGGGGCTGGTGCAGCATGTGGTGCCAGGGATCAAACTGCAGTCCCTGCGATTGCCTAAGTTTGCTTAAGTAGGAGCTTTAGACTGCTGAGCTATCTCACTGGCTCCCAAATTTTTTCTTTAAAACTTTGTTCACATCTTCATTTTGACTTTACCATTCCATATATATATATATAATATATTCAATCTAGCCCTGTACTGGTAAAATCGACATTATAATAATGTATGGAAAAGAATGTTTTACAAAACAAATTCTTATTTCAGATAGAACATTTAGAAGAATAGGTATTTGGAAATACTGCCATGGTTTTATTTATTTATTTATTTATATTTATTTTTACTGCCATGGTTTTATGATTCTGTAGTTAACATGGTGATGTGCTACCTCTTTAAAGTCTGAATATTATTCAGCTATAAAGAAAGATAAACTTGACACTTTTATTAATAAATGGATGGAACTAAAGACTATACTCATAAGTGAAATAAATTGGACCTACATATATCATCATATTGTCCCCACTAGTATAAGAAACTGCATAACGAGACCCTGTCTCAAAAAGACAAAAAAAAAAAAAAAAAAAAAAAAAGAATCCAGAAAGATGTGCATGTTGTGAGGCCTTTATCTTGGTGTCTTAGTTTTTACTCGTTGCTGGGACAAATACCTGACACTCAAAACGAAGGAAGGAAAGGTTTGCTTAACTCACAGTTTGGGGAGGTTTCAGTTCATACTTAAATTCTGTGCTGGTGCAGAGCTCCTCCAAAGTGGTGTGGCTGCGAAGCTCAAGCTCTTCCAAAGATGACTTCTCCAAGGAGGCAGGGAAGGGCTGGGCCAGGCAGGAAACAGCCAGGGCGTGGCCCGCTGGACTGCTCTGAGCTGGGCTGGGCTAGGCTGGGCCCATCTAGCCCTAGAGTGGAACCAATCACATCCCAGGGTAGGCCCTCCACATCCTACAGGATGGGCCCCCACAGCCCGGAACCAGCCCAGCCCATCCATCCAAGCTTCTTCAAGCTGACACAATGTATCAACTATTACACTTGGTCTTGCACATAGTGACAATTTCCTTGTCCTTAAATGGTCCTTGCTTTCCATATACATTTATAGGATGTTATGTTTATATCTAAAATATCTTCCAAATAGCCTTGTGCATAGATGGGACTTTGGAAAAGTGACTGAAGCATTGGGTATCTCCTAAATGAGTTGATACCTAGATGAACTATACCATTATTTGTTCTTAGGTGGTGAGGTCTAGTTAGAGAGTGTTATGGTTTGTGTATAGGTGTACCCCCAAAGCTTCATACCGTCTTGAGGTGGCTTCTGAAATTTGTAATTGATTATTGTGGAAATGCATGTTGCAGCTCCCCTGGGGCAGGTGATTTGCATTTCAGTGTAAGGGAGGAAGAGTAATTAGCTACTTGAGCTGCTGCTAGCTCTGTCCCTGTGCTCTTGCTCTTTGCTGCTGCCATGAAAGATTGCCCTCTGCCATGTGCCACTCTGCCTTGGAGCCAGCTGAATATGGACTGAAACCTCCAGTAACTGTGAGCGAAATTAAACCTTTCCTTTCCTCATTTTGAGTGTCAGGTGTTTGATCCAACAATAAGAAAAGTAACTAAGACAGAAAGGTAGAACAACCAGAAGTGTGACCTTGAAAAAAGTGAATGCTGTCCCTTCCTCATACCTCATCTGTTTTCTGCTTCCTGGCTATCATGGATGGTTCTTCTTTGGGGTTTTGCTTTCTGTCACACCATTTTTGCCTTGGAGCTAGCTCACCATCTCCTGAATCTGCTGAAACCGTTTTAGATGTTTAAACTTCCTGTTTTAAATTGTGGGTGTTATGTACTTTTTTCAGCAACAGAAAGATTGACTGACATACAAGGACAATGACATAATTGGACTTGTGCTCCACTCTTATGATTTCATTCATCTTTATTTCTGTAAAGGTTCTTTTCCTAAACAAAGTTAGTTTCAACATAGAAATTTCAAAGCAAATGCACTCAGTCCATAGCAAATGCATGTGCAAAAGCAACAAAAATTAAAAAGCAAACATAAATAAAAACAAATTCATGAACTTACTGGGCAAGTGACATGATTTGGAGCCTTAAAAAAGTCCTTAAGACATATGGCAGTCAGAAATTAATCCAACACTAGTTGTGGGACCAGTCAACATGGAATGAATGAAGCTTTATTTACTTTATGGAATTTATTCATCTGTTTATTCAGTCTGTGGTAACAGACATTATTGTTAAAGATCTGTTCACATGACAGTCCAGCTTCATGTGCTTCCCCAAAGCCATTCTGCCTTTCATTATATTTGTGTGACCCTTCTACCTTCACCCTAAATTCAAAGATGGACAGAACTGAATATAATGCTACACCTGAGGGAAAAAAATGTATTAGATGACCAGGGTGGGGTGCACTGTGTGTGTGTGTGTGTGTGTGTGTGTGTGTGTGTGTGTAATCTGTGCTTTTTCTTGAATACCTTGTGATTGTTTTGAGATGCTTAATAATTTTGCATAAAGGATCAATATTTTCACTTTGTTGGCATAGCATTTGCATTGTGTGCAGCATTCCAAGTAATTTAGAGATGTTTTTAAAGTATATAGGAGGACATGTATACGTTACATGCACATCTTTTACCATTGTATATAAGGATCTTGAGCCTCCATGGATTTTGATACCTTTGAGGGTGAGTGGACCAATCTTCCATCAATACCAAGGACAACTGAACTTCAGTTCTTTGCAGTAAACTAGAGGTGGTAAACTAATCTGGCCCTTCCCTCATCTTTAGCTTACATTATATTTCTCCTTTTAATTCCTCCACTGCAGCCACAGTGGTCTGCTCTCCTGTCCTCCAACATGCCATGGGAGCTCAGTGTCCTTGATTACTTGATATTCTTTGCTCTCAAATCTTCAAATAATGGTTCCCTCTGATCTTTATGGTCTCAGCCTAACTGCCTCTGAACCATCTTCAGAGTGTACTCATCCCTATCAACCTTTCTTTCTCCTCCAATATCATATTCAACTCATATCCAATTCATATCAATGAATATAGACATTTAGTATACTTACTTTTATTTATTGTCAATCTTGCAACTCTGAAATTTAAGTTCTATGAGAGTACAGATTCTACTCTGTTTTCTATTGTATTTCAATGCCAGAAATGTGCCTAGAATATGGCTGGTGTCCAATAAAGTCTTGTTGCTTCCCCTATAATGTTTCATGTTGCATCATCACAGAGAGTCTAAAATCATATGGGAGGATCAGGGAGGTAGCTCAGTAGAATAAGCGCCTGCCTGGCAAACGCATGGTTCTAAGTTTAATCCTGGCACCACCGAAATAAATAAATAAATAAATAAATAAATAAATAAATAAATAAGCAAATAAAATAAAATAAACCACAAGGGAAAAATTCACTAAACAGGACAACCAGTGATATAGGGATGAAGGTAGGACAGCTGTTGTTTTAAAATAGTAACAGAAAAATTTTATGCAGAACTTAAAATACTTCCTTTTAAAAAGACTTTTTCTTTCTAGTAGTAGTATATTGTAGAAAAATATTGGATAGTTAGAGACAATGTATTAGTTTATATCATGTGGGACAATTGGAACTAGTGGGTGATAATTGCTTGGGGAATTTTGTTAGAGAAATTACAAGAATTGATCCAAAAAGTGTCCCCTCTGCTTTTGCTGGGGAATGGCCATGTTAGGTCAAGTTCTAATACTTTGCAATTTGATAATTTCTTTTTGTTAAGAAAAAAGCAAGGTGAGATAGAAGGAGCTCGGGCACAATGCTATGACTGAATCATTCCACTGTCCAGGCTAATGAAACAAAAGGCTTATTATATTCTCCTTGTCATAATAATAAAAAACTGGAAATGGTGCCACCATTTTTAGCATGTGACATTGAACAGATCATAACTTCTCCAATTCAGGTCTTTAAAATTTAGATTAGCCTAACTAATTTTAAACTACCTAAGTTTATTAAAGAATCAAACAAAATATCAAATCAAAACCTACCTACTTATTCTGTGCTTGTCGTGGGAGTCTAGTAGCCTCCAGACCATGTTTGCTTCCTGTGTGCTCTGGATTTTCTTGGATTTCCCTCTGGCAACTTCAGGATGCCAACTGAAGTCCCCTGACCTCTGCTGGTCATCTCAGTGTCATTTCGAAATGGGCTCTAGGCTGTCCTAGGTACACAGGGCAGAGACTTTCAGCTGTTAACTGATACCATCCAGATGGTGGGTCCTGGGTGTTATTTTTCAACTGTCTTTCCTCATCTAGGAATTTGTTTTGGAATCTGTCTTTGGCTACAAATTGCAAGCTAGAAAGTTGGTAGATTTATGAGTCAAATCATTGCTGGGAAAGTAAGCAATGGTTTCTCAGGGATTAAAGTTTTAGATTTGAGACTTCTGTCTTTTGGGGGCACCATCAGTATCTTTGTGTTCCCAAGTCTGTGTGCCTTTTATTTCTGGCCAGTGTTCAGATTTGTTGCCAGTTTTGCGTGAAACATTTGGAAGGAAAACAAGAAGGAAGGCACCAGGGAAACAAACTGAGTAAAGTGGTAAGAAATTCTTTAAGCAGTCCAGGCGCCACTAGGGAGAGGGAACCAGGAAAAGGCTGTCTTGACTGACAAGTGATGGAAAATCACTGAACTAGAATAGACCTCACTTGTATTGACATGCGCTTGCTGAAGTGAACAGCTGGGATGAGGTTAACGAGCATCGTATTTTGAAGTTTGGCGGTGGACTGAACTCTATTTGCATAGCAGACATCTACGACAGGATTTTACAGGTCTAACAGAGCAAAAATGTAGTCAGTTCAGCCCAGCAGCTGAAGTCTTGCAGTGGACCATTACTTTTGTTAGGCACTGCTTTTATAGAAAGGACACCCACTGGCTCTCTGTTCATATCATGGCATTTGAGGTGGCATAAACCTGTTTGATTCCTTTTCATCCAGTCAGGGTGGCTATTTAGCAGCATGTTTGTGCAGGTGACAGCTACATCTGATGCTTTGCCCACACAATACAAAACCCACACAAACACAGAAAGGAAGAATTTACATAGTGGCATTACTTCTAAAAGCTGACATAAACTAAACACTTACTCTGTGTCAGTCACTATGCTAAACCCTTTTCTTTCTTTTTTTGTACTTTCCCTATTTAATCCTCACAGTAGCCCTCTGTGGCTGGTTCTATTATTACTTCTGTGCAGATGGGGAACCCAAAGCTTAGAGACATGAAGTCATCTGTCCTGAAGCATAATTAGTACATAACTGTGCCAACATTGCAGCCTAAATGTGTCTGCCACCCAAGCCTGTACTCTTTGCCCCTGGATTCTGCTGTCACCATTACCTATCTGCCCCACATGTGTGGGGATCTCTGGATCCACATCTATTTTGGTTCATTTAGTCTTTTGCTTTAGTGTCTAATATACTATCACAGAGGACACTGAGGTACTAGGGTATGACGTGTCTTTTCCAAGATGATTCTGATTTGATGGAGAGTTTCTTATTTGCATTCTTCATTGACAGCTCAATGATATCCTTTCTCTGTGCCTTCTGCATGTAAAAAGAAAACTTGGAGACTGACAAATTATTTAATGCCTTGAAGGCAGAGTTCTGAGAGCCTGCCAAAGAGAAGCACGGTGGAAGCATTCCATGAGATAGCTTGAGAAGGTGTGAGATTGATATGTGGTGAAAGGGGAAAAGAAATACATAATTTTTATTATTTACATGGAATCAAAACCTTATTTCATTCATGTCTGTGTTCACCAGGTATGCTGATTTTATATACACATTTAGGAAATGAACATATATTCATTTAAAATTTTCTAATTACAAAAATTTTCTTAGAAAATGTTACAGAAAGAGAAAGTAAAGTCAGTTTTGTGATCACTTTTTGTTACCTTTATTACTTTTTATCATGTTTTAATATTTAATCTATTATGCATCTTGTAAGGCTTAATAGTGGTATAGACACACCCTCACTCAACCATGTTTAACAATATTTCAGAGGTCTGCATTGGTCTCATGATATCATACAGGGCTTCAGCTGAGAAATTCAGGAAAGCAAAATGAAGCTACCAGTTATGTGATAGCTATGTCCTTCAGCACAATGTACATGATATTCCCTATGTGCAATGTTGGTCTCTAGAGCTCTGGATTTTCTTATCTTTTAGGTCTAAACTTGAGAGTCACCAGCACAGAACATATATAGCCTAAGAGCAAAAGACTGACTTATACCCCTGGAGCTTTGAGAAGAGGTGGCAAGGTCAATGAGTGCTTGAATGGTGAGGGGATTGGAGATTGGCAAAACCAAAAATTTTCAATGCTAGAACAGTGCTGCAACATGTGAACTCACTTTGTTTAGGATAATAAATCAGGATTTCTGAGAAGATACCCTAAATCTAAAGAACATCTTAGCATGTACACATATTTCATTAGACCACTGAGGGAATTATTGAGATGGGAAGGTTATTCTGTGTGAGAGAAAAGCACTCATGTGACACAGGATTTAAGGTCTGAGCTTTACTTAAGAAACAAAGATATAGAAGCATTTTTGTTTCTGTAATAATTTTGTATATTCTCTTCTTGTCCTTACAACTTGTCTGTATAAGTAGGGATCATTGTTTATTTATTTATTTATTTATTTATTTTGCAGGACCGGGATTTGAACTCATGACTTTGCACTTGCCAGGCAGACACTTGTGCCATGGCGCTATCTCCCTGGCCCCTTAATCCGTATAAGTAGGTACATGCTTTTCAGGTTAAATCACCAAAATGAACTACAACATGCTTAATGTATGTAAAAATCCCCCTTGATTTATTTCTTTTTAATCCATGGATTAAAATTCTTAATTCTTAGTCAGCTCAATTTCTCCTTATGAATTCTTCCCTTACTGATTATCTTGAGTGTCTGGTCTCTATCCTGGTAGTGTAAGTGGACTACTAAAAGGGCACACAGGAAGGACAAGGACGTGATGGGGTGCTACCAGGGATGAGAATGCTAACAAGCCACACCCACACACTTAGTCTAAACAAGGAATGACTCCTAAGCACCGTGTTTACCTAGCAATTTTACCAAGTACAACAGACCTAGAATGGAAATTCAAATTTACTATTGTTAGGTGTAGAAGTTGCTTAATATTTCTCGGCCTTGAGTAACTCATTGTTGTGAGGCTTAAAATTGCAAAATTGCTAGCACAGAGATTGGGATAAAGTAAGTATTTAATAAATATCTAAAAAAAAGACAAAATAAGCAAAACATAGTGGATAAATAATTGGCTCCTTATTCATAAAAATGTGGATTTGAATTCTAATTTATCCAATTCGTAGTGATAATCTTAGACAAAATAGTTCATTTTATTCTTTTAATGTATAAAATTGTGCATTAACATCAGCAAAAACAAACAACAACAACAACAAAAAAAAAGAAACACTTTTTTAGGCAAATACTTTAAAAAGGTACACTTGAAGGCCAGGGCAATAACTTGGCCGTTTAAGCACCTGCCCAGCAAGTGTAAGGAACTGGGTTCCATCCCTGGTACTGTATGCTTTGCTGGCCCTAGAATCCTAGTCGCACTATGCCAGCCACTGAAACCCGGTATGTGACACATGCCTGTAATCCTAGCACTGGGGAGGCTGAGACAGGAGGAATCACTATGAGTCTGAGCTGCTGCTGCGTAGTGCAACACTGTAAAAATAAATAAATATTAAATTTTGAACAAGGTCCACTTGAGCGCAGCAAAATGGCAGGGTCTAGCTTAGAAGGAGAGAAGGCAACTAAAGAACACACCCGTTCTGAGCAAGAAAAAACCAAACTAGGCAAACATTACTAGGTCTATTTCTTTCTCTTGAGAAGGAGGTATACTGAAGTCTAGATTAGCAAATATTAAAAGGAATATTTTGAGAGCAATTGCTTAGAATACTTCAGTGTAAACACAATCTACAGCAATACCTGTCATACTGTAGGTAATCTACACAGAGGTCTTTTTTTCTGCATACATGCATGTATAAATCCAGACCTGGAGTTTCGTTCTTATCTGGAATCATTATGGTTTGTGTCTAGTTGTTCCCCCATAGCTTCATGCAGTCATGGGACAGCTTCTATAGAGTTTGTGATTAATTCACAATCCAATGCTGGTACTATGGGTGTAAGTGCTATACCTGCCCTGAGGTAGATAGACTCAATACATTATAAGGAAAGGAGAGAGGCTCCTAGCTGCCTCAGCCACTGCTCCTCCATTTGTTCTTTGCTGCTTTCTGCCACCACGAGTGGCTATCTTCTGCCATGTACCTCTCTGCCTTGGAGCCAGCTAAGTATTGACTGAAGTCTCCACTAACTGTGAACTAAATAAACCTTTCCTTTCTTAATTTTGAGTGTTGCCTATAAGAGACATACTAGAATACTTTAGACTGCTCTGTATGGGAGATTCTGGACAGAGCTCTGAAAACCAGAAGGCTGATAGAAATCATGCCTATAAAGACAAGGTGGGGGTTTCTTTGGGGAAGAAGGGCAGCACTGGTTGTTACACTCCAGACGATGTGTGTTATAGCTTGGAAGAAAGCTTGCATTTTGCTCATGTCCAGAGATTTTGCTGGAGACTGAGATTTACCGTGCTGGATGGATTAATCTTACAAAAGAAAGCTCAAAGCAGTCGAATGTTGAAGCAGTGGCATGGCTATTTCGCGGGGCTTTTAGTCAGGTTTGTGTGGAGAATCAAGAATAAAGAATCCAGTAGGATGATTTAAAATGTTGGGAGTTTGGTGAGAAAGAAAGCATCAGTGAAGCTGTGGATTGCAAAGATAGAGCTGTGAGGATATCCATTGCTAAGAAGAAGCAGAATAGAAAGATGGCCTGAGGGCATCACACGAAGTAGCTAGTTTTGTACCCTTTGCAGCTTCATAAACTACAAAGGTGAAAGACTTCTTTTTGAGGAGAAAGCTGTAGAGCGCGATGTTCCAGAATGACAGCAACGAGCACACCGAGTTTCAGAATGGTGGAGTTATAGATAATTTACCCCTTGGAATCAGGGTCTGAGTGCTCAGCAATCCAGGCACTCTAACCCTACCCTCAAAAGAGAAGAAAACCTGGCTACTGCTCCAGCTGGCAGTAGGCCTTAGCATCATCCACATAATGTTGGTTTTAGGCACATGCAGAATGCAAGAGTCGTGAGGGGTTTTTGTTGTTGTTTATTTGTTTGTTTGTTTTTGTATTTGGTGCAGGGTCTTAATACACAACTTGGACCACAGTGATCCTCCTTTTTTCAGCCTCCCCTGCACTGCAATCACCGCTGCACACCATCATGCCCAGGTTTGGTGGCCTGCTCTGTGGGTGTTAGGGTGGGGCTGGTGTAGCAGGTGGTGCCGGGATTGAACCTGGTTCCCTGCACTTGTGTAAGCAGGTGCTTTAGTCCACTGAGATATCTCACCAGTTGAGCTCTGAGGTTAAGCAGGCTTCCACTTGGATTTCAGAAGGCCTGGGAGGGCAGACAGTGTGCCCCTGAGAGGGCAGTGTGTAAAGTTGTGAGTGAGAAGCCTAACATGCAGTGGAGACACTAGAAGTCTGGGAAAGCCAAGAACATGGATCATTTAAGAAAAGCTGTAGGGAGGGAGCAAAGCAGGCGCAAGAGAAAAGCCATGGGAGCTAGCACCAAAACAGCCATAGAGGTAGAGCTACATGGAGCTCACGGTTTGCCACAGACTGTTTCAGATGTTTCACATGGAACTACAGGACTTAATGTTTGACCTTCTGGATTTTGGACTTACTGCTGATTATACCTCTTCGAATGGTAATGTTTTTCTTGTGACATTGAATGCTGGAAGTGTTTAACTTTTCATTTGTACGGGAGCTCACAGCTAACCATTTGCCTTTATCTTGGAGAAGACTTTTCAGCAAGGCTGAAACTGTTGAGAATTTGGCAACTCTTAGAGATGGACTAAAATGTCTATAGCATAAAGGCATGTGTATGAATCTTCGGTGGGAATCCAGGGGTGGAGTGTTATGGTTTGTGTGTAGTTGTCCCCCTAAAGCCTCATGCAGTCATGGGACAGCTTCTAGAGTTTGGGATTAATTTGTGACCCAATGCAAATCATAAATTATGGATATGAGTGCTACAATGCTCTTGGGTTGATAGCCTCAATACAATATAAGGAAGAGAGAGTGGCTTGCTAGCTGCCTTAGCTGTTGCTCCTCCCTTTTCTCTGTGCTGTTTTTCTGCTGCCATGAATAGCTATCTCTGCCATGTGCCATTCTGACTTGGAACCAGCTAAGTATGGTCTGAAATGTATGCTAACTGTGAGCTAAATAAATCTTTTCTTTCTTAATTTTGCATGGTGGGTCTTTTGTCCCAGCAATGAGAAGAGTAACTGAGAGAAGGGTGCTCAGTCGGGGACAGCAGCGCGGGATGATTAAACAATCCCTGTATAGACAACTAAGCACAGGTAGGACCCCAGTGCTGAAATGAGCCATGAATATCTGAATCCTCTGAAATTTTGAAGAGAAAGGATACTGACCCAGGCTGGGGGGCTGAGATGGAAGCTGGAACTAACATTTCCAGAATTTTAAGAGCTCAGTGGTCATCCCCAGAGATTTTGATATTACATGTGGGCATTATGCTGGATTTGAGCTGTTCAGTGACCCTAGAGGGCATTAACATTGTTACCTTTTTCTCAGAAACAAAATAACTTTCAATCAGCATAGGTCACACAGAAGAAGTAAAAAAAAAAAGTCTACCTCTTGTTGCAGATCCTCTTTTTTTAACTCCTATATTTTATCATTTCCCTTCCAATCTAAGTCTTAATCTTAAATTTTTCTCTTTGTAGCAGTGGTTCTCAACCTTTCTAGTGCCATGACCCTGCAATACAGTTCCTCATCTTGCCGTGACCCCAAGCCAAAAAATAATTTTGGTGGCTACTTCAAAACTGTAATTTTGCTACAGATATTTTTTGGAATGGCTTTAGGCGACTCCTGTGTTTTGGTCATTCGACCTCCGCTGGGGTCACGACCCACAGGTTGAGAACCGTTGCTTTATAGGATATGATACTTCATGGAAATCCAAAATCATACGGAGTCATTAATTTACTAACACTAGGAAAGATGGAGTCAGTTTACCTAGATGAAGTTTTTGACATCTTTGGCTCTAAATAAAAAAGATAACTCTTACAGAAATCCATAGCAACACACAAACAAGGTTGAAACCAAAGCTTTCTCCCTACCTGAAGGGGTAAAGATGCATCTTTGGTTCCATCTCAGGGCCAGCATCATGGAGGTGTAATCTATGCAGTCACAGAGGGTCCCATGTTCAGAGGCACTTATACTGGCTTTGACTGTTTACCTTGAAATTCTTAATGATCTCATTATTAAGCTTGAGCTTTGTACACAAACACTGATGAGACTATGGGGTCTTCTCATGAATCAGCATAAAGCACATATTTGCTATTAATTTTACACAGAGCTATACAAATTACATAACTGGTCCTGCCCTCTCTCCCAAACAAAAGGGGGCTTTAATGCATACCTGACCATCAACTGACCCTTCTTCTACCCATCTAACCTGTTGACCAGAATGATTTTCCCCTCTTCAGTAACCACGAGCTCCCTTTTACCAGCAATTTGACTTGCTGAGGCTAGGTGTATGTAGTGCAAAGCCTTGTCACCCATGGTCAGATGTTTCTTAAAACGTAGGCAGTAAGTCTGTGGCTCCAAGATATTCAGTAAAATTCATAGGAAACCACTGTTTCAGATTGCTTTAGGCCCTAACAGACAACACCAAAATGGAATCACTCGTGTGAAATGCCACATAATCAAGCTAAAGCTTTTTAAGATAGCAGGTAAATCTCCAAATATACCAGTTTTGTCTAAAGCCTGGAAATGCATACAAACTGATGAGAGGGCCAGCCAATCTGAGCTGGCCTGACGAGAAAGAAGCTAGCTTAGCTCTAAGGTTTACTAGTATGCTTTAAAAAAAATTATAACTGTTTCCTAGTTCTTAGCCTACAAAAACTAACTTCTTTATGTTTAGCAGAGCACCTTTCTAAGTCTTTGGATGATATGTTTCTCAATTCATGGATTGACAATAAATGACAATTTTATTTATAAAGCATATTTTTCATAGTTTTGTTTTCTGAGAGAGACAAAGTCTTATTTTTTAATATTTGATGCAAAGAACCTCCATGAATGTTGACGATGGTTTTGGTTTACAAGTCTCTTTGGGCCAAAAGACTGACCACCAAGCCAATGAGTGCCACTACTAAGCTGTTGGCCCTTGATATCCAGAGATAGAAACAGCATAGAAACACTGTTTATTGGACAACGATTTTAAGACTCACCATGTATGATTCCTTGGTAGTGTTTGTGGTAACACTTAAGCTTTATTCCAAGGGGTAATTTTAATGAGATGGCTTGGACTGGATGTTTAATGGCATGATTTTCAGTTTCTAATATCTGCAGTTAAGAATTACAGTCACTTAAAAGGGAATAAAGCTGAGTTCAAGAACAGATCGCATGTAGCTGTTTGAACCACAGGGAATCAATCTGCCTATTAAAATGCTAATAAATGCAGAATATCCCCATCCTTAATTAATTGGTTAACTAAACAGAGAGGATGGGGTGAAATGCAAGCATGATTATTTAACATAGAAAATCAAGAAGGTTGGATGAATAGCAATTAGATAATTAAAAAAAAAACCCAACATTTGAGTTTCAATTAGTCTTTATTGGTAGCTCAAAAACATCCACCAGAATCTACTTCATTTCATTGCAAATTGAGCCTTTCAAGCTTAAACAATTTTAACACTTGTTCTCTAATATAAATCTCCTTATTAAAAATGTCCAAGATCAACATGATACATTTAAGTGCAAGAGCAAGGGCAATTAAGGAACTAATTTGGTCAAGTAAAGATGTATTATTCTCATTGCTTCAATTTAAAGGCTCTATTGGCTCAATTTAATATGTTATTCTGTAAAAAAGAATTACTTGCCTCAAGAGTTATAATGAAAAATACAGATGCAGCAGGTTAGAGGTTGCAGTCCTGATAAAAGTAGGTAAGATTGATGAACTACTGTTTTGTTCAGTGTTCTCTAGGGAAACAGAAGCAGTGGGATCAGTAGTGTGTGTGTGTGTGTGTGTGTGTGTGTGTGTGTGTCTGTGTGCATGTGTGTGTGTGTGGGTGTATCTGTGTATCTACATATGGAGAGATTGAAGAAAATGGCTAACATGAGGGTATCAATAAGACAGCAGGTGGAAGAGCCAAAGAACAGCTGATGTAACAGCCTAATGCTGAGGGCAAGACAGAATTCTTTCTTCCTCTGGGGACTCTGGTTTTTCTTATTAAGGCCACACATATTATAGAGAGTAATTTTCTTTATTCAAAGCTTACTTTGAATCTAAAGTTAATCCCCTCCAAACAAATTAACTTCACAGAAACATCTAGACTAGTGTTTGAGAATAACTTGAGTGCCAGAGCCTAGAAAAATTTACAGAGAAAGAATATAATAATCCTAGAGAGCTCAGAGTATAGGGGCTGGATTGGGAGTTCTAACCCCTAGGTGTGGATGAAGTTGGTCAGGGATGTGCAGATAGGCATCAGAGTTTAAGCCACGTTTAACTACCTTCCTGAGTACCCTCAACTTCCTTCCTCACTCCACACCTGTTTATAATTCTTACGTTCTGTGCTGCTCCCTTATTCACTGTTTTATCTTCTGAGAGTTTAGTTACCTGTGATCCATTGTGGTCTGAAGATATCAAATGGGAAATTCCAGAAATAATACAATTTATAACTTTTACCTGCACCCTATTCTAAGCAGCGTGATTGAATCTGGCACCACTCTGCCCTGTCCCCTCCGGGTTGGAATCACTTCTTTGTCCAGCATGTCATGCTGTGCACACAATCTGTCTCTTAGGCACTTAGTAGCTATCTTGGGTCAGGGATGAAGCTCAGCTTCAGCCTGGTAAGCATGAGATCATGAGTTCAATTCCTTGTACCAAAAATTAAAAAATAAATAAATAAATAAATAACCATCTTGTTCATCAGATTGGCCATGGCAGCAGGCAGCATTTGTTTTCCAGAGCGCTCATTTGCATTCTGATAACTCCCAATAACAAGAGCAATCATTCTGGCGAAAAGTACAGGTGCCTAAGACAAACCCTAAAGTGCTCCCTTTAAGCAAAAAAAGTAAAAGAAAGAAACCTGGTATGAAGAGGTTGCCGAGGTCTACGTTAAGAATGAATCATTGAAACTGTGAAAAAGGTAGATAAAATTCATTTCAGTTTTGCTGTTGCATTTCACATGGCAATAGTTAGGACCACAGTGAATGATAAGGACTTAATTAAGATGGGAAAGTCATTAACTCCTAACAGTTAGGGCTGCCCTGGGTTTCATGCTTGCTCTGGGCTGTATCTCCTGTGATTAAGGGAGACCAGAAACCTGCAGGAAAACCTACAGTTAGGAGGGAGAAGGAAAGACAATTAGAGCCAGCATAGAGAATATCAGCAAAACACAATGAAATACTAAATTTAAGAACAACTAAACAATTTTAACACACCCTCCACCCCCAAGCCCAAGGTGAACTTTACCTGCACGTGTGATGCCCTTCTAAATTCTTCTACTTCCACCGTGGTTTTCAGTTTCAGCAAGCCTGACTATCCCAAATTACTGCTGACCATCACTTGGGATGAACTATTTTTTCCTAAAATCAAACTTTCAAAAGCCTTTTGTTTGGTTCTATACTGTGATTAGAAAGGGAATTTTATGAGGGCTGTATCATTTCTGTAGGACCTTGGAGAGGCGTAGAAAGGATTGTGGAGGGGATGTTTTAAACAATGTCTTCTGGAGTGGGTTCTGTGGAACACCAGCCCCCGAGGCACTACACTTGGAAGGAGGTTTCCTGTCCACCTTGTGTTTGGGAACATGGTGCATTGCAGCCTTCATCCTTGGGGATTTATCATTTATTTTATACAATAAAGGTTTTGATAAATCCTGCTTTAAGGAAACCCACCCAGCAGTATTTAATCCAGCATTTCTCAAATTCACTGTGCACCATATTTTCTCCATGCAATACTTATTCATTCACCTCTCAAGAAATGTAATTTAAACAATACATTGACACAAGGACTGCAAATGCGATCTGTACAATGAAGGACAGCCGCCACAGTGTCTTCACTACATTTAGGGAACAGAAAGACTCAGTCATGGCTGATGCCTCCTTGGTGCAAGATGGGCACAGTCTCAAAATGCCAGGTCACTGAGCCAAGTCCTCAGGGCTGAGGCCCCTGACACTGCCTCCACCCCAGAAATCACATGAAATGTACAGATGACCCCACAAATCAGTAAACAGATGTTGTCCATTTGGGCTAAGGCAGAAATAAATTGTTTCTTTATAGGGGGAAAAAAAAAGCTGAGGTGCTGCATTTTTAACCGAGAAAGAGATAGCACTTTTACCCAAACCTCAAATTCATCTGCGACTGACACAAACATGTTGATAGAGTGAAGCATCTCTGAAGTCAATTAGGTCCATGTTTTGGTCCATCTACTTCAGAAACAGGGATAAGAATGCCAATTTTAGGATACTCATTTGTGCCTGTTTCCATGAGCCAAGAAAGGTTTTGATCCAAGAGTTCAAAAAACTAGGGGCATCATCTTGCCATCAGCTAGCATTTAAGGAGCCAGCAAAAAGGCACCCTGGGTGGGCACACGGATGGATGGGAATCCTCCATTTGGATCCTCTGTAGTCTTGGGTTCTCTGCATCTTTCTTACCAGGACCAGGTCTTGGCAGGCCTGCTGGCCAGAGCCTTTGCGCAGAGCTCAGCAAACCCTTCAAGGATACAGGTGTCGGGGACAGGTTGGATTCAGGGCAGGGAGAGAAGATATTCTAGAGAGAGGAAGAGTAAAGGAGCAGATGGAAAGTATAATATTGAGACTGGTTTCCCACCTCAAGGAGCCCTGTGGAGTGTGATACTCACGTAGTTGGCAGCAGATGTAAAATTCTGTGTTTGTTTAAGCTTAGGATAATTCTGCAGCTAAGTTTTTCCTTAAAATGAGAAACATTTTCCTCATTTTATACCGATTTATTTATTTTAATATCTTTAGCACAGGATCTCACTACACAGACTGTACTCATAGTGACCCTCCCTGGCCTCCCAAGCACTGGGATTACGAGCTCATACCACCACTTCACTGTCTCAGGTCTCCTGGGGCAGGATCGGCATGACATATGAGGGATCAAATCCTGGTCCCTCCAATTGCCTATGCATATGCTTTAGTCCACATTATTTTATTTTAGTAGCCAAATGATTTGGACCAAAAGCCATTTTTCCACATACAAAAATTTTTAAATTCCTCTAATTGCCCACTTTCCTTCTTCTCAATTAAATTGTACCACATCAATAAATACGACACAGTTCTACCTCTAAGGAATGTGATAAAAAAAAAAACAAGTTACACATTATTTTTGCCCTTTCTAAGTTTACATCCCAGAAGAGAAGATGAGGCAGGCAAAGATGTAAAAATAGCGAGACTAGAGTTGATAGAGTACATGAAGGCATGCAGGCAAACAGGAAGGCTACCTTGTGGGTGACAGTCCTGACTTGTCTTCTTACAGGAGCCGCGATGACCACTAAGAATCAAAAGGGAAGAGCTAGAAACTGCTGGGAGAACTTCAACACTTGAATACAGACGAGTTGCCTAAGGTGTGGATGGATAAGCAGGCCAGCACAGCTACACGCTGTAATGAATTATCCAGATGAGAGCCTGGAGGCAGGGAGACCATTGTAGGAGTCCAGGAGAAATACAATCGTGGCAGTAGGGTGCAAAGTAAGAAATTGGATTATCAGCAGTTAGAGGCAGCTGGACTGAACTGATATCCAAGGAGGAAGATCAGGACAGAGGGAATTGAGAGACAGGGTATAACGGATAACTCCCAGGTTTCTGAGTCAGGCAACTTATGAAACAGTGGTGCTTTTTATTGAGATATGGAAATAATTGTTGAAGGGCAGCATGCCCATTTAGTGAGGTAATAGTGTCCTATTTGAATTCGAGGAGAGACATCCAGGAGGCAGAATCACTAGGTCTGGAGCCATTGCAATAGATGAGGATGTTATCCAAAGAGAGGGCACACAGAGAAGAAAGAAAAGGGTGAGGGACCGTACTGACAGAGAGAGAGAGCTATTCAGAGAACTCAGGGTTCACAGGAAGATAGGAGACACACCAGAGCTTTAATGGTACAGGATATAAAGAAGGAAAGCTTTTCCAGAGAGCAGCGTGATTGGAATTTAGTGGCTTTGAGATATTCCCAGGGACTGACGATGCTCATCATATTTAGTAACGTGAGTAGTCTATGCTTTCACTGGTCACTGGGGACAGGACTCAGGAACAACTGAAGAGGCGGGGAGAGAACTGGAGAAGTGGGAGGGTGTCTTAGTTACTTTTTTCTCCTTGCTGGGACAAATACCCAACACACGAGCTTAGGGGAGGAAAGGTTCATTTAGCTCGTAGTTACTGGAGGTTTCATAATTTAAAGCAGGCCAAATTACATAGCAAGGCCTTGAGATTCACTCCATACCTCCAAGAAGTGGCCGCGTGGGGACGGAAGGACCCTGACAGCTGAGTGCTGTCAGTTTAATGGCCCCGCCCTGGTCCTTTGGCCCCGCCCTTCGAGCCGCATGCTTGACAGCCCCATGTTTTACACGAGGCTTTGGCGGGGACAACTACATACAAACCATAACAGAGGGTAACTTGGAAAGGGTCTGGTAACAAAAAAGAGAACAATGAGAAGAAACCTTGGATGTCTGTTATCCAAACGTACACAGAACTTGGAGGTATACACAGCCTGATAAAGAGCAAGTGTTGAAATTTTAAAGATTTCTTACCATGGAAGACTGTCATAATATTCCTCAAGGTACTCTCTCTCACATTAGACACACTTATCTTTCTTGCTACTGTCTGAAGCAGTACTGTAAGTCCTCTTTGTGTCGTTAGTTGTGCTGCTGTGGTTGCCTCAATGTCCTGAATCGATTCAAGGTATTTATCTTTTATACTCATTTTGACTTTTAGGAAGTGCTAAGAAGTTTCCTGAAGCCAGAACTGGCAAACAGGTGGATGACGAGCTGCACTGTTTTTTGCAGCCTTTCTTTCTGTTGGATGGTACTTGGTAGCAGAAATCATTATTTTAAAATTTATTTTTATTTTAGTGTTGTTATTATTATTCATGTATTTGGCACTGTGTCTCACTGTGTAGCTCAGACACATAGTGATTCTCCTGTCTCAGCCTCCCCAGCCCTCGGATTACAGGGATGCTGCCCCATACCCACTCTTGGTGGCCCCCTCAGCCATGGCATGAGGTACTGGAACTGAACCCTGGTTCTTGCACTTGCCAGGCAGGTACTTAGACTGCTGAGCTATCTCCAAGGCCCCTCATTTTCTTTCTTTCTTTTTTTTTTTTTTTAACATTTTAAAAAACATAAGGACATGCAAATGGACCTCTTTTACTGCTTCAGAAAGTATCAAGAAAACTTAAGTTTCGAGAGACAGTATTTTCAGGGAGATTAATGGTACTGGGTCTTCTGCAAAAATTTTTTTTTCTTTTATTAAACTCACTGAATAGTTAGATCACATTTCATACTCCCATCACGGCAGGGAGGGTAAGGAGCTGGAGGAAATGTGGCTGTATCGGCATCAAACAAAGTAAACAGAAGGCTCAGGCTAAATGGGAATGGAGGAACCCATGGTGAGTCAAAGTCTTTGAAGAAGTTAGAATGGAATAGGCCCAGAAGTCAGCCTTGAGTAGAAGGGTGACATCTCTCCTCCAGGGGAAAGGGCAGAGGAGGAAATTCTGGGTGCGGGTAGGGATTGAGAGCAGCAGTCAGTAGTGCAAAGGTAGTTCAGCCTCAGCAATTTCTGTTTTTCTAGGAAGCAGCCAGTAAGAAGAGTCAGCTGGCAGAGGTGATCTTGTTTGTAGCTACTCATGGTCTTTCTGTGTTCTACAGCTCCTCATGGTGCCGATCCTCACTTGTGTTGCCTGTACGTGTGCACCCTGAAAACATCTTCCTGCCTCCAGCTGAGTACTGTGCTAGAAATTTCAGGCAACACAGGGGGGCTGATTAGCGACTGCAGGAAAGTTTTGTGCAGAGAGAAGTTCTCAGGTGGTGAGCAGATGACACTTGGCTTCACACTACACTAAGATTTCAGAGTAAAGACAGAAAGACTCTACCATTAAATGGTTGGGTTGCTTTCCTCCGCCCTCTGTCTGTCCTGCTTTTTGTCTCATTCTTTTAAAAGTTCCTGCAGTTGCAAATTCTACAAAAATGTCACTTATTCTTGATCTCAAAAAAGATTCTTTTTTTTTTTTTTTTTTAATTTTATTTATTTATTTATTTTCTTGTTTCAGAACCTTTATTTGTTTATTTACTCATTTTTATGGCCGGCTCAGCCTGCCCCGAGGGCAGGGCTGGCACAGTATGTGGTGCCGGGGGATCGAACCGTGGTCCCTGAAGCCACCCAAGCTTTCCCAAGCAGGCGCTTTAGACCACTGAGCCATCCCGCCGGGCCCCAAAAGATTCTTTTTAAACTAGTTTTTTCTCCAAATACAATACAGAAAAACTTCATTTTTTTTTTTCAACTTATCCTAGAAGACTGATGAAACACCAGTTGTGTTCAGCCATACAAAAATATTCACTTCTTTCTGCTTATCTTTACAGCTTATTTTCTCGATTGGGTCTACACATGAAAAACAAGAAAAAAAAAAAAAAAAGATTCCTTATTATTACTATTTGCAGTACTGGGGCTTGAATCCAGGGCCTTTGCACTGAGTTACTCCATAGCACTTCCTTTTATGTGTGTATGTCTTTTTATTTTGAGATGGGGTCTTGTTGAATCGCTCGGGCTGACCTTGAACTTGCTATCCCAACCTTCCAGAGTGCCAGGAATACAGGCACATACACTACATCCAGCTTGAATAAGAGACCCATTTTAGTGAGGGAGGCTTCTGACCCTGCTCCCTGCATGCTCCTTGATGGTGTATCACAGTAGGAGTGCATTTGGAGCCCGGCCCAGTAAAGCAAACGCAACCTGGATCAGCATTTCCAAAAGCACTGTGAAGCCAAACTGGCAGTATATGGATGTAAGGATGTGGCAGATAAAAGCCTTGGGTTTTCTTACATTATCAGAGCTCTACAGAACATTGGGAATAGTTGATTAACCTTTTCTTTTTAGGATTCCAATTCTGGTTTTGCTTTTCATAACACTCCATTTTTCTAATTTCTATCCTTTCTGGGCATTATTCTAGATATTTTGTATTATCCCTTATTTCTCTGCCTGCTTGTGATGTCTAGAGTTCTCTGCTGTGAGGAGTGACCATGTCTTAGGAAACTCCACACACTGAATAACAGTAAATTTGGGGAAAAATAATTTATTCAATCACTTCATTTTTATTGGTAAAGAAAGGAAGGCAGAGGGCATGAAGAAGTAATATGTCTAAATCATCTTACAGGTGAAACCAGAATAACACCCTGATTTCAAATCCACATCTTAAAAATCAGCAACCCATAGTTTCCTGGTCTGTTTCTTTAATTTAGTCTTTCTTGTCTTTCCTTTTGGTATGGCTTTAGCAGAATGATAAAGTAGATCCAATCTTGAAAAATGTTTTTGTAATTCTAATGATAGCCAGTATATCTCACTATTATGCAGGAATTTATTTGAGAAAGTCAGGAGAGAGAAAAAGAACTGTTTGATTCACTTTAATTGTCCTAAGAACAAAAATGGCTAACAGGCTCTTCCAAGGCCTGGGGTAATTATAATTGACACAGAACAACAGCTGACATTCTCTGTGGTTAAATTCCTCCCAGTAGCATTTAGGAAGCTACAGGTAACTGAAATAATCCTATCTCAAATTCAACAACTGCTTTGAAGGCAAAAAGAAAACAGTCCCACCCTTCAAATAAAACAAAAACAAAAACAAAAAAAACTCTATTGACTCAGCCCTAAACGTCTGGGGGTGTCATTTATGTTACCCCTTAGGCTAAGGTTTTTGTGTGTGAAATGAATTTCCCAGAGCAAAAGTGCAAGTGTAATAGCAGACAAGATCATCTTGAGTTTGAACATTTGTAACAGCTGTACCATGGAGCATTATGGGAATTAAAGCTGCAGTCCTTGCTTGCAATCTAGGCTGTTACCACCTACCAGAGGTAGCAGGTGGTGACATGGAACTCTGAATTAGTTTTAGTTGATGCCTCAAAACCTAGAAACAAAAATTATAAATTAGCAAAAGTTATCACTGAAGCTCCATGTGAAGTAGGGAGAGAAGTTCTAAAACTAGATCCACCTACATCTTGAATTCCCTCCTTTGGCTCAGAAAGCAGTCAAAGTTGGAGAAGCTAGAACAGGGAGAGAAAATCTCCTGAGGTGGTCTCAGCTGCCAAAGCACAATCCTTCATCAAGGGTGTCTGTGTTTAGTGACCCAAGAGCTCTCTAAGCTCCAGAAAGGCTGGGCTGAGGCTGTCACTGGCCCAGGCAGCTACTGTTTCTCCCACAGTCCAGGGTGTCAGTGTTTCCTTTTCTACCCATGCCACCAACTCTCAGGATCACCTTAAGAACCATCTTGCCTAGTAAACCCTGTCTCAGAGTCAGCTCCTGGAAACCCAGTCTGTGCAAAGGTGGGATGGGATGCTTCCTCCCCGCCCTAAGCTCAGTCAGTGTGGGCTCTGGGAGAACCATCGAAAAGCCTGCCATGTGTCCTGCAATTTAGAAGCACAATGCACTCAGGTCCCTTATGCCTGAGCAAAGCTCACAGGTGGTGAAACTTAGCAGAAAAAAAAGAGAACAGGACCTACTGCACCTGGAGTGAATTGCTTCACTCTGAGTACATGGGAAAACATATCTGATTGTCACACAGGAGGCTGTGGCATCGTGTGTTGGTCACTTTCTCCTTGCAGGGACAAAATATTCAATGCGTGCGATTTAAAGGAGCTTACATTTATTTTGATGTGTTTTTTGGGGGGTGGGGTTGGCAGGCTCAGCTCACCCTGGGGGTGGGGCTGGCATAGGGCTTTAGACCATGCAGCTATCTCGCTGACCACGAGGCTTATGGTTTCAGTCCACAGTCAGCTGACTTCAGGCCGAAATGTCTGGAGAAAGGGCATGGTGGACGAAAGCTATTCAATCAGTGGTGGCTGGGAAACATAGGGGAGGAATTGCTGGGAAGAAAAAAGTATAAGTCCCAGGTTACACTTTTGGGGATCCATCCCTTTCACCCAGGCCTTACCTCCTAACAGCAGGTTTGGATCTAAACAGGCACACACAAAGGTTCCAATGAATGGATTGGTCCATTCATTAGTCCATGAGTGGACTGATCCACTGATACATGTTATCCCCTAGTGATCAAACCACCTTCTAAGAGTCCCACCTCTGAACATAGGAGATTTATGGAAGACATTTCAAAACTAATCGATAATAATTTGTAGTCAACAGGTTTGAGTGGAGCATGTATTTTAGGTTAGAGCTTACTCTAACTAGGTTACTAGCTTTATGTATAGTCCAATAGTCCATAATAGTAGTGAGTTATCAGCAGAGCTGGCAATGTCAGAAACTGTTGACTTGAACCTTTTACAGCTCAGTATATTAATATGGCTTTACTTTTTATACCTCATGGTTAGGCTTTTCTGCTGGATGGTTAAGATGATGGTAAAGCAAACCTATTTAACAAAAAATTTACCTTTTGTATCTGACAAGGTCATTCAAATCCCTTCAGGGTTTACCCTGAAACCATGTGCAGCTATTTGTAGATCTTTTGACTGTATCAGCCCAGCCCTCTGGATGAGTCACGGCCATTGCTTGACTGCTTTGCTCCCTGTGAACACCTGAGAGAATGTTTTCTCTCTAGGTGACTCTCCCTAGGCACACTATAGCTATTACCTATTTTAGATATCACTATGTCTTCTATCACAAAACACATACAAAACACAAAACACAAAACAGTGTTATTATATCTGCCTTCCCTATGGACAGCAAGCTCCCTGAAGGTAAGCATTGTTTCTTGTCTTTGTTTCTTAATGTCCAGTATTGTTACTGGTATACAATAAACACCCTATGTTTTTAGGAAGTACACAATGGTTAGTACTTGCATTGAATAGGTTAAAATTAAACATGATGTTGAAACTGTTTAATGAAGCTGCACAGAGAGGATCGTTTCTCTTGAAAACCCAAGATCCAATTGCAGAGAACTTTTATAGTGTTCACCTTGACTCATCCCACTGGGAATCTTTGCTATTAAAGAAAAGGTCTTACCTGACAGATAAATGAATGTTCAGGCCAACTGCCTTTGCACAGCTGTGAAGTCTTTCTCAAACAAGATTTTTGAGCTTTTTTCTCTTTATGCAGGCCATCTGGAGACCAAGTGATAAAACTAAACCAGTTATGCAGAGTCTGGAGAACCACAGAAAGCACTGTGTCCATTAAAGTACATTATTGATCAAGCCTTTGGAAAGTTTTCCATTTGTATACATGCATGCATGTATGCATGTGTGTGCACATGTGTGTGTGTGTGAATGTGTGTGCATGTGGGGGGGCTTGTAGCAAATGAGCTCAACATTTGAGTTTCAAAGCCCTTCTGAATCCATCATAAGTCAGGAAAAATGGCAGCCTGTCTGGTGAGGTGTACGAACAACCCATCAGCAGTCTCACCACAGGAGTAACTCCGAAGCTATTAAAACAACATTACAGTTTGATCCAGAGTCTGTTCCTTTGGGCCAGCTTGTTTTTGCTCTGCAACCACCTTACTTAATGGGTAGGTATAGTGACAGAAGAAATCCCTTTTAGCTCTAGTTTCCTAGAGTACTTTTTCAATAGTGTTCTTAAAGGAACTGAATTCACATATGTGAGTCTTCTAGAGCCACATGTGGCCATGAGTAATAGCCATCAAAATCTTCTCCACAGGCTGAAAGAGGCTGTGAAACTTACTTTAGCATCATACATACAAGTGGCATCTCTGAGGAAGGCTGTATTGGCAGAGCCTATGTCTCTGAGCTTTGAAGCTGTGGGTGACTGGAATTGTGGATTCACATAGGAAGGATGCCTGGCCCCTTCAGCTGTTAAGTCTGAATCTGAATGACGGCACATTGGCATGGCCAAGCTTGCCAGTGGGATGCAGGAGGCTATGGTGAAGGCAAATAGAATCCGCTCAGGATCCAAGGGCTTTTAAAACAATTGAAATGGCGGGGGGGAGTGGGAAGAAGAGGTTGCGGTGTGTTCTGTAGGATCTTTTTAAGCTTTCTATGGTATTTCACTTTTTTTTTTTTTCTTTTGAACAAATGTGCTTAGTGAAGAGTCAAAACAGTACAGCATGGAAAGAGGAAAAGGCTGCACACCCAGAGAAAGGGCGAAAGCTACTTTCATCTGCCTTTCTCAAAAGCACACACACAGACAAGAAATTCATGCTGTTCCAGAATCCTTGGGTCTGGATCAGAGAACGTTTTTCTTTCTTTATAAGTATAACTTTGTTTTAAAAACAGATAAGAGTGTGAGAGAGCGCAAGAGAGGAAAGTCCTGGTTACCACTGCCTGGGTACAGCCTCTGAATAACCAACCCATCAGGATGACCTGCATTGGCTTGGAGGTACAAACTGATGCAGCTTTAAGAACATGACGAAATAGAGCGAGCAGTCCACACCACTGGCGCTCTGGCCTCTTTTGGCCCGTTCCTCGAAACATCCTTGTTCAGCCATTGTTCGGGGTAAGCCCTGAGCATGGCTAGCTGTTCCCAACTTGTCTGTGGCTTCACACACTCTACTGTTTAGGCCAGCAGAGACTTCTCAGATTCATGTGTGTTTTTCCTGAACCTAGGCCTAACACTGTACATTTGGAGTGGAATTAAATTAGAAGTTGAGCTTAGACTCACTCTCTGAGAACCTGCCTCTGCCCCCCTGGCCACTCTGAGGGCCTTCCTACCTCTCACACCATCTCACACTTCCTAGTTTTTGCTTGACCTTGTCATAGTGAGAACCTATATCTATAAATGGTCTTACAAACATGTCGAACCCTTACCAAGTACACGCTTCAAGTGTTTAACTCCTCCAGCCTCCTCATCTGCCTCTCCATCTTACAAATGAAGAGAACAAATCCAAGAGGCTAAGAAGCTTGCCCAAGATGCCCTGGCTGCTAAGTGGAAAGTCCAGGAAGTCCAAACAGGCAATGTGCTCTGAACCACTGCCCGATTTTCAGCTGAGTAGCACCAGTTCCTCATATGAGGTGTGCTTTGTTTATATGTTGTTGAATCACCCTCCCAACAAGGTAGATATGATTGTTAGCCCCATTTTCTAGGTAAGCAGATTGAAGCTCAGTGAGGTTCAGTCGTATGCCATTTGACTAATATGCAGTACAGCTGAGATGTATTCCCAAGTCATTTGACCCCAACACTCCTGTTTACCCCACACTTGTCTATTACGTCAGAAGCAACAACTGTGTTCGTCTGAACTTGAGTTGTTTGTGGTTCTCTATTTTCTTTCGCAGGAATGCCATACTCACTGTACGAAGTTGTCAGAAGAGCTTCAAGCTAGGTTGTGTGTCTGTAAAAGTGTTCGGCATATGTGTAGTAAGATCTTCACAAATGACAATTAGCACTATTATTTGAGTGCTTTGGGCGTCAGTCTTCATAATCCTTAAACTTATTTTATAGATAATGCAAGTGGCTTCATGGGTTATTATTGACACAGTAAGTGGTCTACCATAAGGCAAGTTGATCCCAAAAGCTCAGAGGATGGAACTTAGACTTTTTTTTTTTTTTTTTTACCTTGTGTAACCCTATTTCTTCTCTTCTGAGTTTGACTGCCTTAAATTTACTGTGTGACCGCCAAATCTTCACTCAGGCTATAAAAATAGGGACACAGTGTTGTCTTTTTGTATAGAAGCTTAAAAAATAACCAAAATTTGATGGTGGAGAATGGCATTTGGAATAAAGGATTAATCAGTCCTGTCAGTATTACTTGAGTAGCAAAATCAAGGCTCTTATTTTGGGAAATAGTTCTGCATGGGATAATTTCCACCCTGACAGTCTGTTTTTCTTTTTAATATCACAGCTGATTTGCTGTGGCAGAGGCTGCTGCAAACTGTTGGCACCATTACTGGTTATGAAACACATCTGCCAAACCACTCAGGGTAGAAAGCCGTGATGTAGTCTTTGATGGTGGGCTTATTTGGCAGGAAGCAGATTTGCTTAGCATGAGCCTCCGTTCGTCTTCTCTCCTGGACCTGCTCATGCCCTGAACAAAGTGGATATATTGGCTTGTCCCCAGGGAAGACAGAAAGGGAAAATTCTCCCAGAACGGTTGTTGGAAACCTGTGGCTGAGGTCTCAGCACTCTCTTGTTTCTTGGTACATCGCACAGCAGGGACCTAGGGAATAGCAGATGGTTCCTTACTCTCTTATGGGTGCCAAAACTTATTGACTCACCATTAGTGTGGGACACCTCTGCCAGTTTTCTTCTGAACAGGAACACTGTAAAAGAGAAAGGACTTTTGACAAAGTTATAGAATGTTATTGTCCCTCTCGTGCAAAACCACGGATCAGTGCACTGTGCTGTCTGAGTAATGATTATACTGTTTTTGTTTGTTTGTTTGTTTGTTTGTTTTTCTCTGCTTCCATTCACAGATGTCAGTACATGGAGAGTGCTTTCCAGAGACTTACTTCATTTCCAACAAAAATCAAGTGGGATGGCAGCAGAAGCCATGCTGCGGTGCTGACAGTGCCACACTGCACCACCATCCCCTGTGACTGTCCATTCCTAAGGCTCATGGTAAGAATGCAAAGGACTCCATTTGTAAGGACAGACTGTAATACTGAAACTCCTGCAGCACCTACCTTCCCTCTGTCTAAATCCTGGCTCAGAGAATCATTTTCTCATATTTGAGTTCAGAGTGGTGAAAGAGTGAAATATTTTAATGCATTTCAGATTTGTTTTGGGGAAGGAACTTCTTTTAGTGAAACAAATGAAGAATTTCCTTTCTAAATGGGCTACTGACATTAACATATAACTAGGCAGGCAGGAAGGAACCCAGAGATCTTGTTAAGTGACTGTAGCCAAAACACAAACTTTTATTTTCAGTTCCATAAGTCACTTAACTCCACTTTTCATTACTTCATGAATATATTGCAGGCTGAGTACTCACAGTGACCTCCAACATAGAAACTTTAGATAATTTTTACTGAGTACTTGTCACATACCAGACATTGTTCAAATTGCTTTATCTATATTTACATCTTCAGTTTTTACAGAATGTGATGATACTGTTTTTACTTCCATTTTGTGGAGAAAATTTAGGTAATATCAGTATGCTGAAAACGGCCATACTCTCAAAGCTGCTGTACAGATTTAATGTGATTTGAAGTAAAATACCAAGTGCACTCCTCCCTGAACTAGAAACAATCCTCAGCCTCATATGGAACTAGATGGAACTTAAAATAGCAAAAACAATTCTGGGAAATCAGACCAAGGCTGGGGGTGTCACAATTCCTCATTTGAAGTCATATTACAAAGCCTCGGTGATAAAAAGAGTATGGTACTGGCCAAAAAACCAGACCTGAGGATGAAAGGCACAGAATGGAAGATGTGGAAACAACTCCTAGCACACACACACCTGCCATTGATAAATACCGTCATTGGAAAAAAGACAGCCTCCTTAATAAATGATGCTGAGAAAACTGGCTTTCCACAGGCTAAACACTGGACCCAGACCTTTCTCTCTCACCAGGCACCAAACTAGAATTGAACTAGATAAGATATCTATATAGTAAAACAGAGATACTTAATCTGTTGGAATATAGACTAGGTAAAACACTTAAAGTCATAGCTGTAGACAGACTTTGTGAACAGAACTCCAACTACACAAGAAATATTAGAATCACCAAAAAGATCACATCAAATTTAAAAGCTTTGACAAAGAAAAAGAAACCACCAAGAGTGAAGAGACAAACCCACAGACAGCTGGCAAAATTTTGGCAGCTCTTTCTGAGACAGAGGTCTAAAATCTAAAATGTATAAAAACTCAAAAACAATTAGATCTCTCCAGATTTAAGGACCCAATCAAGAAATAGAGATCTGAAGTGAGTACACAGTTCTCAGATGAAGAAATGCAAACAAATACACTTTAAAAATGTTCCATATCACCAGTCATTTGAGAACTGCAAATTGAAAGAACAGTGAGATTAGCACTCCAGAAAGAATGGCTGTCATCAAGAAATAAAATCACAAGTGCTGGCAAGGCTGTGGCAAAAAAGGAACCTTTCTTTATCATTGGTGGGAACATAAATCGGTAAAACCACAATAGAAGTCAGTGTAGAGACTCCTCAAAAAGTAAAACCTAGAGGTTCTATTTGACCCAATTATTTCCCTTCTAGGTATCTTCTGGAAAGAAAAGCATCACACCACAGTGATAAATGCATGCTCATGTTTATGGCAACACAATTTATAATAGCAGTATTTTGGAAAGGGCTCAAATACCCATCATCAGATGAATGGGTGAAGAAATGTGGCATTTATATACAATGAAGTACTCTTTTGCCATTAACAAGGATAAACTTAGGCAAAGGGTTGCACCTGGAGACCACGATTTTAAGTGGAATTAGTCAGACACACAAGTTTAATATCACATTGCTTCTCTTGTGCCAGAAATTCAAAGCATAAATAAGGCATAAAATGGGAGCTAGACACTCAGAAGTAGGAAGACCTTGTTCAAATTGGAAGGGGAACAAGGAAAGAAGATAGAGAGAAGGTAGGAAGCGAAAGGGGTTCTAAAACAAGACTAGTTGGGGAGATAGCTCAGTGGCGTAAGTGCCTGTCTGCCAAGCACATGGTCCCGAGATCGATCCTTGTTGCCAAATAAATAAATAAATGAGTAGTGAGACTTATATCTAGGATTAAATTTAGTTTTTTATATCTTATTTTTAAGCACACATTTATTAAACATCAGCAAATGCTGTGGAATAAACATAGAGCTCTCATAGGGTGATTTGATAGTGCTATATTTTACATGTGTGCTTTACTTCTTAAAGTAAATGAAATAGTAACAAAATTAGAAATGAGACATAATTTTACTGAACAAAATGATAGGAATTCACCAATGGTTGTTATATTGCACACCACTGTCTTCAAACTGTATCTTTAGGTTACCAGATATAAGCATGAAAATTTGTTTTTTAAAAAGTTATAAGAAAATAAAAAGAAGAAAAAGAATTTAAATATTAGCTTCTCTCAGTAGACAAGTCAGAAGCCAGCAGTAAAATTATCCAAGCTATCCTGTGTAAACATATCTATATATCTTCATATCTTCATATATTTGTATCTATATATCTATATCTATCTGTCTGTCTATCTGTCTATCTAATATATATATCATTTTCCCTTCCTTCTTTCTTTTGTTTGTCCTTTTCCTCATCCCAGTGTTTTACATTTTTGATCTGTGATAAATCATTGATATTGAGCATGTGTATTTCCTCTTAATCATTTAGATAGCTTTATTATAGTTGATGAAGTGATTAATCTTTAAGGCAAGAAAGTGTGGTTCAACTTTAGAAATAACAAAGAGAGTATGTAAATGTAAACAGTAGTCAAATATTTGGAAACTTCCAAATCTGTATTATGTGAGCTACAGTCCATTGCTCACTTATGTAGTTGTAAGCAACATGTGCTTATCTGCATCTTTGACACAGTGGTGCCCTAAAAGGCAAACTTTAACTGTGGACGGCAGTATTCAGGTCCCAGGACCTGTCGAGGAAAGACCCCATCAGCTACAGGAGTGCAAGTCTCAGCACATTTTTACAGCCTTCATCATTAAAGTCAAAAGCCTTAAACTGTGCAAATACTTTCCACATCATGAAATACTCCGCTTGGACACTTTCTACTTGTTGGATATCAGCTATATCACTATGATTTTTATACTAACATTAGGTGATACTTAATCCTCTTTATTGCACATTTTAAATTCATGTTTATATTTAAAATGTCATGTATCTTTAAATAATCGTTCTTGTGGGTATTTTTGAGGAATGTATTTAGTCAATTGGATCACGGTGTAGTCAGTAAAGTAGTGTCTATCTTATACTGTCTGTAAGAACTTAAAAAATTTAATGTTACTATTAAAAAATATCCTAATTGTGGTGACTGCAGTAGGTCTGGTTCCAAATGCAACTCTGCCATTGACTAACTGTGTGAACAAGGGCCAGTGGCTCTGCCTTGGTGATCCCTTATCTTCTCCTTTCTTTTTGTCCTTTGAGAAGAAAATGAGATATGTGTGATATTTGGCTTCCAGAAGATTCTGTTGTTAAAAAGAAACAAGTTACCCAATAGAAATATTAACCCCAAGTCTTGTGAATAGCAGTTTCTTTGAATGTAAAATCAGTGCATAACTGATGTATGATTATGTGAACTTAATTTTAAAGAATACTTTTATTACTGAATTGTAATTTTTAGTATAAAGTTCCTATACTTAAATGATAACCCCCCCCCCCCAAAAAAAAAAACACACACACACACACAATGGAAGGGAAAAAAATAGAAGCAGAGCTTTTGTAAATGGGGAGAGGACAAAAGGTTGGGGGAAGGGAGAGGAATGTAGGGAAAAACTTATGATATATCATGTACTGATACAAAATCCTTATGATGAATGCAATCATTCTGTATGGAAAATAATAAAAAGTAAAGATCAGTTTAAAAGCAGAAATATGATATATAGAGACAAAGTAATGTTCCCAAGGTAACTTGTCTGTCACATACAGGACCAGGCTGTGCACTGTCTTCTTCACTCTCAGAGACAATGCTCTAAGCAATTCTCCACTGCATGGCCACTGAAGTTGACCAAGCGGGCTCTTGTAGGCTTGCTGTCTTTCTGCTATAACAGGGTTTGTTCTTGTACCCTTACTGTCTCTTTTCCTGGGGTGTTTTGGGTATGAATAAGGGAAATGTCCTAGAGTAAGAAGTAATAAGTGGGTCGTGTTGAAGAAAGAAGATGGGGAGAACCACTGTAAGTCACAAGGATGCCATTTCATGAAGCAGCAGAGGTCACTGAACGCGTCACTTGGGGGAAGTGCATGTTGAGAGGCCACAGAGATAATCATCTTGTGTTTGAAAGCTGATCCAGACAACTCTGACTACAGCAGGGGGACTGGTCCGTTGTGTTGAATAGGGTCCAAGAGTGCATGGTTTACTACATTGACCAAATATCCCATATGGCAGGTGTCTTTTCATCTTTTGCTTTTTCATGGCCTTCAAGAATGACCTGGAATCTCCTAAGGCTCGGTTTTGGTTTTCCCTATGACAAACTGTGAGGGCTTTAAGTCATTGTATGTGTTACCAGCCTGCAATTGTTCAGGCACCAGGTAAAGCAGAGTGGTTTGTTTTGTTTTGTTTTTCTCCTGCCAGCAGTTTAAAGTTCTATGTTCCTTTTCTTATTTTAGATTTTTTTATTCCAACAACTTTCCTCTGTGCTCCTTTGGGTCAGCCTTGAGGCTCTGTAGTCTGTCTTTTGCTTCAAGGAGCTCATGTGGAGATGGTCACAGCCCTGGGAAACTGAGGCTTCTTCTGGGGTCTACCACTCACCATGGAGGTCCTGGAGGACATGGAGGAAATAGCTTTTCTCTTTTAACTCCTTTCTCTTGGCTTGTCTCCTTCTTTTCTTTCCTTTTTTTTTTCTTCCTACTTGACTGGTTGGTGACTTTATGCTGATCCAGTATTAGCTATTTTTCAGATATTTATTTGAAAGTAAACGAGAATAGCCCAGACTTGTAGAAGTTCTTCATGCAGCATCCATTTCATTCTTCCGACAACTTTTTGACCCATTTCCTAACACCACCTTCATTTTCAGTTAAGGAGGGGGAAGCACAAGAAGTTAGTGCATGTTCCTGAAGTAAAATGGTGATTGGTTGTAGAAACAGGATTTGGAGCCTGACTGTTTGGCTCCATGGTGCATCAGATGGTTGATATCCAGTGTCTTTGTAATATGAAAGAAGCACTTCAGAGTATGTTAAAACTAACTGTATGTAGCACCAGGGTGGGAATCTAGATAGGTAAATCAGGTAACTTTCAGTAGAGCCCATCTCTCATCCTCAGAGCCTCCCTACAGGAGGAATATACTGTGCCAATGAGGAAACCCAGACTCCAACATCAGCTAACCTTCAGATAAGTAGCAAGTGGCAGAAACACGATTTGAACCCAGGCCTGCCATACACCATGCGCTTGCGCTATGCTTTTCCTAACACTAGTAGGAAAAGTGCTACTAAACAGCACAGAGCATCGAAAACAAGTTTTGCCTCAACATGCAAAGAGCCATCGCTAAAATTGATGACATGAAGCCACAAGTGAATAGAGAATGTCAGTATTAGTCTTAGAAATTACTCAAAACCACCTTTTACTGAAAGGTTGGCTAGGCTGTTGTCAACATTCCCATTAAAAAAGTTGGGAGACAAATTTTGAAATTAGAATGGCAGATGATACTTTCCTAATCCTGAAGGAACAGCTAGATTCAATTTTGCTTGAAAGCCCAGGTCAGTGGTGGCAATTCACTGTGGTGGCTCCCAATGCTGGTGGTGCTGTGTTCACCATCACTGGCCTGGGTGTCGATGCATACACCGAAAGAATCTGAAGACGTCATGCGCTTCTTCTCTAGCTGAGGCCTCTGCCTCGAAAATAATTTCTTTGGCTAGACGCTGGCACTCTGCATTGCTGGTTCCTGCCACTTGGATCATAATTGTTTTCATCAAGGGATTTGTCAGAGCTCCAAACAGCTCCTGAATCACGAAATTTGTACTGATGGGGCGCTGTTGCCCCCTCGGTAATACAAGCTTGGTTAAAAATGTTACTTACAGTCAGACAGCTAGATGTAGTTAACAGAAAAAAAAATGGCTGCCCATACAGAGCCATAGGCCAAGACAGAGGGACAGAGTCAGACACAGAGAGAGATGCAGAGACACACAATGGAGAAACCACATGCTCTGCTGTTGCTCTAAGTCCTGCACAGACTTGCGGCTACCCTGCCTAGCATTATTTGCCTGGCTTGACGTATCTTTTCATTGTCAGTGAATCTGTCTCACCCATATCTCTTCTCATTCTTTTGTAAAGAGAAGTGAGACTTTGGAGGCGCTAAGTCCTCCAGCCCACTCTTTAAAGATAAAGAAATGAATAATAAGAATAGGTAATAACTAGGTGCATTCTGGGGATATACTAAGCTATGCAGTTTACATTTATTCCACACAGTAGCCCAATGGGGAAGCCCTGTATTGCAGGTGATTAAACTAAGCCTTAGGTGACTCAGTAGAAATCCAGCTCTGGCTTCATAGTCCCCTTGGCCTGTATCCCTACCCTGCAGTTCCCTGGCTCTCTGTGACTCTGGACTGTGTACAAGCCTTTGTTAAGACTAGAAGAAATGTTTTGAATTCTCTTTGATTTTAGTAGTATTTGGATCAACAAAAGAGGGAACATTAGGCATAATGTCTTTCTCTATAACTATAGAATTCTCAAATATGATTTTAATTTCCACACTAACTTAAATATAAAGCCCATAACTTGCCACATTCATTTTCCTGCCTACTTAATTGAAAAATTTTCTTTAGAAAAAGATGTGTATATCTATGTATGTAAGCAGGATGCTTTCAACACCTGTACTACGCATCTCAGTTCCTCTACGGAAAGAAGCAGTTAACGATTGAATGTGTTTTGTCTCCTTTTTCAATTGTCTGTATTTTTTTTCTTCTAAATTTCTTTCTGTTTTTCTTTCTTCTTCCAAATTTACATGCATATATCTGGTAATATGAATAGCTTGGAAGACTGCACTATGAATTATAACACATACTGTGAAATTCATATTACTTGTTTAAGGGAAGATCTGCATCACCCATAATTTTTTTCTGCTTTAATTCTAATTTGTGTTCACTTAAAAAAAAAAAAAAGACATGTATAAAAAAATGCAGATTCTGTGAGAAAAAATTTGTTTTTGCTCGATGTGTTCTTAGAACCAGAAAATATGCTTGATACATGGCAACTGATGAGTATTTATTACTCAATGCCTGAGCCAGAGGCTCGCAGGATCCTAGCTATCAATATCATCCTCGCACACAGAGGTATCTGTCTCCCTAGGAAGCTCTCAGTGAAACCCCTTGGTGGCACATCTAAAGGCTGACCCCCAAGCCCAGAAGTGGGCCATTCTGAAATCTTGGAACAGTGTCGCATGATTAAAGAGCTCCATCTCCTCTGGCTAAGAAAACAAGTTCCATGTCTTTGTGCCCTGTGTCAAGTCTTGGAAACACAGTGCCAGAGAGAGAAGAGGCAGGAGGCAGCCCTGCACATGCCACTGCAGCCTTGTGAAAGCTGTGACTCGAGATCCCACCCACGAGAAATGTAAAATTTAACCTTCACCCAGAAGGAATCCTAATGAGTCATGACACCTTTCGAGCCACAGGTGAAAGTATTTTTGAAATCATTTGTTTTCTACTGTGGGCTCAGATGTCCCGGGAACCTCTTGGCTCCTTCTCTGGAGCCACTCACTCATCTATTTCATCGAACTTCTCCTCCCCTCTTGATAGTCACCTCCTCTGCTCCCACACAAAAGATTCTCAGCAGGCAATTTTTTCCCAAGCCCATTCTTTGGAGTTTTCAGGAAAAAGACATCATTTCTGTGCTGTGTCTGTTCTCATAGCCTGCTGATTCAGTGTCACCCATGGACGACCCCTCTATGCAGCGAGAGAAAGAGAAGGGACAATTAAATCCAATTCTCTTTTAAATATGTGGGAGGAAAAAGGTTGTGCTACTCAGAGGCAGATGATTTTGCCCTTTTTAGTTATAAAATGACAAGAGAGAGTAACTAAGATATTACTCCCCCCCCCCCAGCTCTAAACATCTACAGGGACCCACATTTCTTAAGTGGTGTGTATTAATCACAAAAAAAAAAAAAAAAAAATCCTCTTACTTTCTGAGGGGAAATGGAAATGACATCATATCCAGGCATTTCCATGGCCAGACTGAGAGCAAAGTTTGCCCTAGCTCTCTGTTTTCACTGTATTTGGTATCTCATTTGCAAATTCAAGCCGGTGCTTAATTACTTTGGGTAACACAGATTTAAGATCCACTTGCCTCTTTTCACAGCACAGCCCACTCGGACGGCACTATATTAAGTTGAGGATGCTCACTTGCAATGGCCTTCCTCTTTCTGCACATCAAAGCTTCTCACTTTGTGCCCAGATATTAATAAACACGAGTGGGAAGAGGAAAGAATGCAGGAAGTGTCACTTCTCAGCCTTTCTCTGCCTGTGAAGCTTCCCTCATCTGCTTTGAATGCAGGGTGAAAATGAGGCAGGCCCAGGGCCCAGCTGTCTCAGGGAAAGTCTCCAAAGGGAGCTGCTACCATCTGAAACAAGCATAGTGTTTGGATAACAGGAAACCGAGATGGAGCCAGTTTTCATGCTACAATACTTCCGTGATGACTGGGCATGCAAGGATAACAGGGGGTGCTGTAAATGGCTTTCAGAAAGAAATGAGATATTAAAGGGCACCAGACATAGCTCTCCAGATTTGAAGGAATTCTGTCCATGGAAGCATATCTGTTTATTCTCTCCTCAGTAATATAAAAAGGCAAATAATCTCATTGGTTTTTGATTTGCCTTTTTTTTTTTTTTTTTTTTTTTTGATGTTTAAGGTTGACCCAATTAATACATACATTTCTAGGGTACGTGAGGTAGAGCAAATGTATACATTGTATGGTCAGGGTAATTAGCATTTAATGACTTAGTCACTCATCAGTTCTTCATGAGGATAACATTAAAATCCTCTCTTCCAGCTATTTGGAAGTATATAGTACAATATTATTAACCATAATTAACTTACATTGCTGCAAAACACTGAAACCTATTGTAAACTATTTAACTATTACTATGTACCTGTTGGCCAATTCTCAATCTTCCTCTGCCCCTGGTAACCACTATTCTACTCTACTTTCTATGAAATTTGTGTTTTTATTTATTATTTTTATTTTATTTTATTTATTTATTTATTTATTTAATGTTTTTTTTTTTGCAGGACCAGGGTTCAAACTCACGACCTTGCACTTGCCAGGCAGGCATTTGTGAAAATCTGTGTTTTTAAACTCTATATATGAGTAAGATCATGACATCCTCCAGGTTCAGCTGTACTGACACAAATGAAGCTTTATTTTTATGGCTGCATATTATTCCATTGTATGCAAGCACTACATTCTTTTTAAACACTACATTCTTTAGGCCTTATTTCTTCTTCTTCTTCCTCTTCTTCTTCTTCTTCTTCTTCTTCTTCTTCTTCTTCTTCTTCTTCTTCAGTACCAGGGGTTGAACTCAGGATCTTGAGCTTGCCAAGCAGGTGCTTATGCCACTGAGCTATCTCCCTGGCTAGTACTACATTCTTTAATCTGTCCATCTCTTGATCGACACTTAGACTGATTCCACACCTTGGCTGTTGCTGAATAGCACTGCAATAAACGTGGGAGTGCAGAAGCCTCTTCAACATGGCACTTAGATTTCCTTTAGCAGTTACTCACTAACAAAACTTCTGGGTGATGTGGTAATTCTTTTTTTTTTTTTTTTTTTTTTTTGAGGAATCTCTATCCTGTTTTCCATAGTAGCTGCACAAATTTACATTATGACGAGTAATAGGTAATGGTTTGTTTTACTCCATGTCCTTGATAGTTTTTCTTTTTTTGATAATAGTTATTGCTACAGAACAAGATCACATCTCATTGGTTTGATTTGCATTTTCCCTGATATTCAATGATATGAACAATTTATTTAAATATTTCATTTGCCATTTGCTTTCTTTTGAGAAATGCCCATTAAGATATTTTTCTTACTTAAAAAAATTGAGCTATTTATTGGGAGTTGATTTTCTTACACATTTGAATATTAATCCCTCGTTGATAAATCATTTGCAAGTATTTTCTCACCTTCTGTAGGCTGTCTCTGTGCCATACCATTTCTTTCGTTAGTGTATCACATGTTTTTTTTTTTTTTAAACAGCAAATTAGCTGTTGTACTTGTAGAGATACGAACACTTATGAATTTCCAGAGAGGTGGAAAGTTGCGCCCTGGAAAAGATAGTTCCAGCAATGGTGTTCCATTTATTGAAGTTCTGTATAAACCTCTGCCTCTTCCAGCGGGTCTTTCTTGGTTTGAAGCTCTTTGTTGAGGAAGAGGCAGCTGCAGATCTAAGAATGACAGACCTGGAAATAACTCTTCACAGTGGTGGCCCAGTGTGGCATTGCTGTTCCTGTAGCGTGAGGTCTAAGCCTGGGTCCTACATCACAGGTAGCATCCAGGAAGCGTGGGAGCACATGACCCCAAAAGTGTATTTATTGGAACCTCAAAAATATTTAAAGAAACACATTTGAAACAAATAAATGCTAACATTTTTAAACTAAAGAATTTCACATAACATGTTACTCTTAACCTAAAAATTATCTGAAGGTCCATAGCACAGCTGACTCTACACAGCCTCAAAGTACTGGAGCTAAGTAGTCATTCTTGAAAAATCACATGTGCCAGGCCATATACTCTTCTTGGCTTGTTTTACTTATTTGTGTTGTCTGTTTGTCTGATGAAATTATAAATATCTTTTTCATGGAATATAATCTTGAGTTGCCAATTTGCAAGTTCTTAATCACTAGTCATGACCCTTAATGTTTTAAAGTATTTATTTTATGACAGAACTAATACTGCATCATACAATATGGTAACATCAATACCATTTTACATGTACAGGGCTCAGTCCAATGCTTGGGCCATAAACATTTAATATATGTTGGCCCTTTTCAGTCTCAATGTTTCTCTCATTAAACAATTCTGTTCAAATCTCACTTTTCCTTTTTAATATAAATGAAGAAATATGAAATAATGGCCACAGAAGCCATGAGATACCTTTTGGGTCATGAGGTATAATTCAGAGCAACTTAGTAATGGGCTACTGCCTATTTCAATTGCATTAGAGCTGAAGCTCAAGGACCTGTGAGGAAATGTCACAGTACAGTGCTGACTGACCATGGTGCACAGGCCTGTGGCCCCATTCAGCCAGTCAGGTGAGGACAGCCATTAGTCACCCCTGGGACCCTGATGATAATGGAAAGACCTGTGGTGGGAGACAGCTGGCTGTCCCTTTAATCCCCATCATCTTTGGGTCCCACCAGTTGTACAACTCTTCTGAGTCTCATTTATAATGTGTAAAATAGGGATATAAACAATCTGTTTTACGGAGGATCTGAAATCATAATAAAAATAATAAGCAACAAATGCTTGGGACCCAGGAAGTGTTCAATAAATGATAATTCTAAATAAGAACCAGAATAAATTAAAATAGGCCGTCCACTAGAGAAAGCTTAAATCTTTTGAAAATCAACAGTGTCTAAAAGTTTAAGAAAATAGGCCTTGCACTGCTATAAATGTACTATATATAACACCAACTTAGTGTCATATGCTTTTAAAATGAATGTAACTATCATTACTTACCAATCAGTATTCTTGTCTAGTATTAGCTGATTAGTGCAGAAAATTACAGATTATATTTTTCCTTTATATTTAAAACTGTCTGCCACTCACCAGTGTTTTGAAGGTACTTCAGATGGATTTTTCTTGTTTTCAAAGCTGCTGGCTAGCTTGCTCAACCCATTTCTTCTTCTTCTTCTTCTTTTTTTTGTCTTTTTGAGACAGGGTCTCAATGTGTAGTTCAGGCTGGCCTTGAGCTCACTTTGGTAGCCCAGGATAGTCTCGAACTCACATTGATCCTCCTGTCTCAGCCTCCCAAGTGCTGAGATTACAGGTGTGTGCCACCACACCCGGCAACCCATCTCTTCTTTTTGGACCTTTAGCACACTGGAACTTAGGAGAACATTTTATCCAACTGCAAAACCATCTCTAGTAATATGAGTGTTATGGTTTATGTCTAGTTGTCCCCCCAAAGCCTCATGCAATCATGGGGGCAGGGACTTCTAGAGTTTGAGGCTTGATCCATGATCCACTGGGATTATGTATTTTAGTACTAATGAGATTATGGATCTGAGTACTGTTGGAATTATAGGTGTGGCCTGAAGCAGATAGACTAAGGCAGAGAGCCTGATGTAATTTAAAGATACAGAAAGACAGACTTTCGCTGTTGCTCTCTGCTCCCCTGGTTGCCTCTGTTGCTGTTCCGCTGCCATGAACTGTTGCTCTCTACCATGTACCACTCAGCCTTGGAGCTGGCCGAATACAGACTGAAAACTCCAGTAACTGTGAGCTAAATAAACCTTTCCTTCCTTCATTTTGGGTGTTGGGTATTTGTCCCAGCACCAAGAAAAAAGTAACCAAGGTAATGACATTTCATAGTCTACAAAATTCCCATCTGCATTCTAATAGTAAGCTGTGATAAGTGAATTTGTGTCATTGCACTTTGTGCACTTTTATCTCACTGATTTCCCCCTCTCCCAGAAAGAAAAACTGAGAGACACACAAAAGTGAGTTCAGTGAGTCCAGCCAGCTAGCAGCTGAGCCTGACTGGTGGAGCTGCGTGGTTGGCAGAGCCCTCGTATGTGCTTCTGCAGGTAGACACCTGACTCTGCAACTCTCTGCATTACTCATACATAAAATAAGACCTTACCATGTCTGACACAGCTTGAAATCCCATAGTGACTCCTCAGCATCATAAACTGAAGCAAGAAGGAGAATTCATGCAGCACTGACATTTATACATTTGCGCAAGGGCTCCAACTAGGAGTGTGATTCTCATAGCAAGCAATTCTGTTTCATGAAAACAACCTCTTCCCCTAGACAGTCTAGTCAGGAATGGTCCTCTAGCCCTAGGAAGGCCACTTTGACTATTTCACTGCTCCTCAGAAAGCAGCTCTGTCCCTGTGGGCTATTGGTGGTGAGTCCCTGGTGCCAGCTTTGTGTTCACAAGCTCAGCTCCTCCTTCTCTGTGACCAGGTGCTGGTGTGACTAAGAACATTTCCTACATGAAAATGCTCTAAAAAGACAAAACCAAAATCTCTTTAACCTTTGGGAGGAAAACTAAAACTCTTTTAAAAGATAAAAATGTAAAAAAAAGAAGAAAATGTAAATCATAGGCACAACAATAATATTCTACCATTTCATAAAGTGATTGTGTGGTGCTTTGTTTATTTATTTATTTATTTATTTATTGAATGAGTTTGGTACAGGGTCTCACTCCATAGATCAGACCTGTAGTGATTCTCCTGTTTCAGCCTCCCAAGGACTGGGATTATAAACCCACACCACCACACAGTCTCAGTTGCCATCTCAGTCCGTCCCAGGGGCAGGGCCAGTACAGCAAGACGGGTATGGTGCTGGCCACTGAGCTGTGGCTAAGCAGTCTTTTTCTTTGTTTTAAATGCATAACCAGGCAAAGCTTAGCAAGAGGAAAACATGCCTTTTGAGTTCCAGTGCTTTTCATTGGATCCCCAAAAGATTAAAGCCAATATATTTTAACAATGTGCTAAAGCCAAACAGCCCCTGACTTTTCATATTCATAAAGTTTTATGACTTTCTTTATTTTGAAGCTCTGTCAAGGAAGAATATTTGTCTTAAAATTTGACTGAACCTTTTCCTGCCTCTGCCAAACAAGAACTCAAGGGCACCGACCCCCACACTGCCGGCTTAACTGCCTCATTTCCTGAAGGTTGCTGCTGAATCTCGCTCTCCAGTGGTCTCTGGGCATTGCCTCCACCCCCAGCCTGCATCTGTTCATGCATTTCCCTTGTTCTTGGTGAGGTCCCAAGCCCTCTCCCCTTGCAGTGGCAACAGTATGGATAGCTGTGTGGATGTCTGCAAATTTTAATCGCTCATGCTCTTCATGCTCTGCAAGCAGATCTTCTCTCCAGCCATAGCATTTAGCTAAGGCTTTCGTTCACCAAGCTGAAGCGTACATGTGATTTAAGCCAACTACTTCTCTGCACCCAGGGGCAGGTTTAGAAGTGGACAATGATGGATGTAGAAGTGAAAGGTTTTTCTGTGAATGAAGTCCTCTGAGAGGGTTCCACTCTCCTATTTAGAATAATCAGTTATGAAGACCAATCAGGTTGAGGGAGGTAGGACTTGCTTATTTCCCTGTTAGCTTGGCCTGTGAACACAGTACGCCCAAAGCTGGTGAGGCTGTATTTGTGAACACATGAACAGAACCAAAAATAGAGGAAATCCTGAGATCATCTTAATTCCATCTTAATTCAGCCTTGTCTGAAGTTAGTGTTTTCCCTTAGGCTTCCCTGTTCTGGAAACTGACAGAATATATTTTTAGTTCAAGCCAGTCTGAATTGAGTTTCTAGCTTTTGATAGCTGATAGCCCTTATTCTTTTCTGTTCTCAGGAATACTATCTGGTGAGAATGTTGGGGATCATAGAGGAGGGCAGACGTGGCACCAGTGGCTGCTGACTCTAGTCCAGGATAGTGAGGCAGCTCCCGTGGGAGAAGAGCAGCACTGGAGAGTAAGGGACTGTCCAGAGCTGGAGAGGAGGTGGGGCTGGAAGGAGGTGCTGCCGAGACAGGGCCTCACTCAGCCACAGTGTGATGGCGGGTGGGGCATGTGCAAGGACTGGTGACAAGTTCATTGTGTCATGAGCTAAGACACGCAGGTGGATGCCTGGATGAGGCAGCCAGTGTGTGAGGCACATTTTGCGGGTCTTCGGAACTCTGCTAATCACAAGGCTATTCTGTAGGCCTTCGTAAGGAGGTTGATGTTTGTCCTAAAATGATTAATATGATTAAATTTACAGCTTAGGAAGGAAGTGCTTCATCATTCTTGCACAGAGGATGGCCTTCTAGGCCTCCCTGATTAAACCAACTCAAATTACAAGCAATGAGTTCTCAGCATAATTGGAGGCTTAATAAAGGTAAGGTTAGTGGAGGCAGCAATAAGGTGCCATCAAGCCCAAAGGCATTGGTCCCAGGTCTGCGACCGTAAGCATGTCACTATAGTGGTACTCAGTGTTTCACCCAGACTCCCTGTTCCAGCCGATGAACCCTAACTGGTGCGGATGACAGTGAGTATTGCCTGACAATAGCTTCAAGCAGTGCTATTTCCAGAGAATGACCTGAATTTCAACCTTGGTTGTGGCCAATAAAAGATAAATATGGGAATAAATATTCAGTCCTATCCCTCAGATCAGTTCATCCAGTATTGTTAGTCATGGTGCAGAATTCTGGTAGAATTGCCTCCATCTCCTTCTTCTTCCACCATTTATTTGCACAAGACAGTTCATCTGAAGCTCAACTTGCACTGAACTTGACCTAAACCACTGACTTCATCTGTAAAGTGGGGATGCTGTAAATATGTTGAAAATCACTAATAAATGTAAATTCATTAATGATCATTAAATAAATCAAATGTAATAGATTTTAATAAAACTAAAGTACTTAGGACTAGGCATAAAGAAAGTGCTGAATATATACTTGCCTTACTAAAGTCCTAATATTATTTCCTCAATAATGATGAACCTTTTCTCTCTGATCCTACTCCATTGCTTCAGGCTAGACTTTCTCTGTTCCTCCTTTTGAAGATAAGTTGATCTTACTGACTCTCTCCATCCCTCCTACTTTTTTTCATTCTTATAAATATTTGAATGTTTGCTGTGTGACTGGCTCTGTCCTAGGGGGGGCCTTAGGGAAAATTGCAGAATTGAGCCTTAAATTCCTCACTAGTAATACAGGGCTGTTATAAATTTATCACAATAGTGGTAGGACAAGATGGTAAATCTATACAAAGTACTTTTGTCATGCCTACTATGTACTTTTCTTCTTCTTCTTCTTCTTCTTCTTCTTCTTCTTCTTCTTCTTCTTCTTCTTCTTCTTCTTTTTATTATTATTATTATTATTATTATTATTATTATTATTAGTAGTAGTAGTAGTAGTAGTAGTAGTAGTAGTAGTAGTCTGTTTTGCTCCTTCCTGCTCAGCATGTCTTGGCTTAAAATCAACAACAAACATGCCAAAGCCCTCTCAATTACTGGTGGTGGATTCCATTGAAAGGTATGTTACTTGCTGTTTGCAGGGACAAAGAGAGATCTGACATTGGCCAATAGGGACATTGCAGAGTGCTTTTAAAATAGATGTACTTCATCATTGGAGATGTGGTGATAGTTTTATTTATTTATTCTTAAAGAACACAAAATGTTAAAAAATTTTCAAATGATACAAAATATCAATAGGAATTCAACAATGCTTGCTGTATTGCATAATGTTATCTTCAGATTAGTTGTGTAGGTTGTAAGACATAAGCCTGCAAAATTAGTTAAATTTTTTAAAAGAAATTACAAAGAAGAAACAATAATAATAAAATATTTTTTAAAAAATTAAGCTTTAACTGCTCCTTTCAATAGTTTTTTTTTTTTTTTCTTTTTCCTCCAGTTTTCTTTTGGGAAGAATTTTATGTCATTTGAAATATATTTTGAATAACTTAACACGATTTAAGGTCTCAGTGAACATGTCCCTGTTTCACTCTTGTCCTTTTAAAATATCCACTTGCATTATTTATTTTTAGGGTGATTTTTTCTTCTTAAAAAGATCTATGCAGGGGCCTGGCAGGATTGCTCAGTAGTCTAAAGTGCCTGCTTAGGAAAGCTTAGGTGGCTGCAGGGACCACAGCCAATCCCTGGCACCACATGCTGCGCCAGCCCTGCCCTCAGGGCAGGCTGAGCTGGCCATAAAAATAAATAAATAAACAAACAAAAATTCTGAAACAAGAAAAATAAAATAAAATTTAATTTAAAAATTCTTAAAAAAAACCAAAAGATCTATGAAATACATTTTGAGGTGAAACTTAGTCAATTTTTTTCTAATAAATCATAGCATTTGGCTGACTGTTGCACATTGATGCTTGAATACTTGATAAAGACCAGTGCTTTAAGCTGTGACGTATGATAGAGCCCAGTGGCCACACCTCACTGTTTATTTGGTACTGTGCTTACATTTTTCAGAGGAAAAGTACTACTGTTAATTGTAAATAGTAAATCCAAACTGTACTGTGTGCGAATCTGTGACTGTTAGCAATGTCATCTTTGAGGAACAGATAAAGTTCACTTACTATGAAAATAAAGACACTGTAACATTGTAACAGAGCTTCACTAACCATACTAGCCCTGCCATGTCTAATAAAAAATAACATATCCAGCATACGTTATTGAAATGGGCATGCTGTGATGTAAAACTTGTCAAGCCACAAATTTACATGAAGGGTGGTGCAGTCAATCTCCAGCAAGGTGTCACCTTGACCAAGTTAGCAGTTTCCTTGATGTCACAGGCTCCACACTCCAACCTGTGTGTGAGCTTCTGTATACAACAATGTAGCCCCATGATGAAAGTCATGTGAGGAATGTGAGGGGACAGTAGGCTGGACTTGAGAATAAAGCAGAGTTTGAACCCAGTTATGGAAGTAGTTCTTTCAATTTCCTTGATCCTGGGGAGAAAAGCTTTTCTCCTATCTCTTTCAGTTGAAGCTCAGGAGTTTCACAATTTCCCCAGACCCTTCTGAGGTCTGCCATAGTTAAAATGAATTAAACAGAAAGGAAGCTGGATCCAGGATGCTGGTTGGATTCTAGAGGAAAGCAGGCAAGGCAGGCGGACTGTATGGGAAATTTGCTGTGTGTGGGTTGGGATCACATGTTATCCCAGCTCTGGTCTGGAAGGGTATGTGTGTGCATGTATGTGTGACTGTGAGTATGTGTGTGTGTTGAATTAATGTGTACTATTACTTTTACAGTTTATTTTTTTTCTTCCAGGTTTAGTTCACTTTGGAAAGTGGCTGAACAGTTTTGCTCAGATGTCAAACAATTTTTCTGTTAAATACAAGGTAGTAAATGAAGCTTGAAATGTGGTTTTATTTTGTTTTGAGGAAGAATTTTCATAATGATTTGCAAAAAGTACATATATTTCTTCTGACCTATCCAGCCCCGCTTAAATACTGTCTATCATTACAGTTATTGTTGGTGTTTAACTAGTCAGGAGACACATATGTTTTAACCTGAGTTACTTAATATATGAACTTTAACAAATTTTATGATTTTTTTCGTGTAATTAGGCAGCTTAGCTGAGAAAAGAGTACCTCTGACTGAAATAAAAATAAATATTAACATAAGATGAAATGTTGAGAAATGAAGAATTGGCTTGAAAATGTAAGCAATTTTGAAATTTATATTTAATGCTCTTAACAGCATTTGCTCTAAGAAATTACATCCAAAGAGCTTGGAAGGAAAGGTCAAGGCACTTGTAATAATTGCAACTTCATGAAATTTCCATTTGTTCCCAAATTTTAAAAATGGCTCAGAAACATTAGAGTTGAAACAGCAGAAGGAAGGGAGCAGGTCTGCAGAAAGCCCAACTTGGAAAGGAAGTCAAGAGCCCCAAGTTGACTTTGGGGAACCAGAGTTGAATAGTTCAGGGCTATTGCTATTAGAGGGGCATTGCCACTATAGGTTTACGATGTCTTAATTTTATTATATAGTTAATCAAACATTTTGGCACACCTACTGTGCTCTAAGCTGAGCTAGGTGGGATGAAAGGAAAAGTGAATCTTGCATGGTTTTATCTGATCTCGAAGGCAATGAGGATTTCTTGGTGAGATGGGAAGAGGGTCACTCAGGTGAGGCCTCCCCTGTGCGCTCTGGGCAGGATTCATGAGACAAGCACCAAGGATGGCTGGAGCATAACGTCACTCAGTGTCCAAGATGCGAATACCAAAGCTTATCAACAAGGGATCAAACCTGTCCCAGGCATCAAGTGAGTGCCCGACACTCTGAAAACAAACGCAGGCGTCCGATGGAGGCAGCCATAGGAATGCAGCGCTCAGCCCTTCATCAACCCCTGCACCCATGCAACAAATCCTTGGTTAGCACGGGGAGTAGTCATTGCTAGAGGTGACCAGAAAGCTGCTGCTTTCTTTTCTTCATTTTCCTGACTTAACTAAGTTGTAAGTGACAAATAAAGTTGTGTACATATTTTTGCTGCATTTTAAAGATTATTTTAAATTTTTTGTAATAGTTAATGTAATTTCAAATAACACATAATAATTGTATGTAACTGGGAGATACAGTGACGTTTCAATGTATGTACAATGTGTCATGATTAGATCTGGATAAAACCAACTGAGTCAAGTATGTATTATCTCTGTGTTGGGAGCATTCAAAATGCTGTCTACCAGCTGTTGTGAAATATGTAGTTAATTGCTGCAAACCATGGTTATCCCACTGCACTATAGAACATCAAAAACTAAAAACAGAGAAGTTTCCAGGGCCATTGTGTTGCTTCTGTACTGATGTTGGAAGTACTTAGTAACTACTTACCTAACTCTTCAGTAGCACTCCTTTCAAACAAGAGGTACAGATCATTAAAAGTGAACCTAACTTGGAATAGGAGGGTAAGGAAAGGCTTTTTAAATTTCCTTAATGGGACTGGAGATTGAACCCTGAGGCGCTGTATTTCTGAGCTATGAGGTAGAGTCTTGGTGAGCTTCGACCTAGTCTAGGCAGAAACCAACCAAGAGCGAGATTGCCGGCAGCACTGCGGGACTCTCCCTTTCCGCACCTTGAGGGTCAGTTTACGTGCTGTCCTCAGGAGCTCCCAGCACCAGGAAAAGAGGTGGAGAGCTAGTGTCCCTGCTTGTATCCTTTCAAGAAGATCGCAAATCTCTGGTCAGTTCTAGACATGCATATGTTGGCAGTTGTTATTCTTTGTTTTATATGATTGAACCACTTAAGGAGGAAAGTTCCTCACCTGCATCTGTTCTGGCTGCCAGGCCTGACTCTACCATGCTGTATGTGAGTGGAGTCCAGTCAGGGCTACTGCTTCCTCAGCATTTTGTACCAGCCAGGTGCTGAGTGTCCTAGGCATGTTATCTCGCCCAACAATTTCACAAGATTGGCTTTCTCATGCCCACTTCACAGATAAATCAACCTTGAAAGTGGGAAACTTTAAGGCAATGTCCTAAGGGCACGTGGTACAGATGGGTCTAGGTTTGAGGCTACGTCATTCTGTCTTCCATGAACATGCAATAGTCAGGTTTCCTGCCACATTGTAAATGGCACTGCGGGCTCTCCCTGAAACGCTTCCGTCAAGTCATCAGCCTTTAGCACCACAAAGTAGCTTGACAGGAGCCTTTAGCAGAACTGAGGAAGTGGGAAAACTCCCTTGGTTATTCTGGGCCAGAGGAATTCAGTTCCACTCATTACTTCTGAAACCCAAAAATGTTTTCCTACCATAATTTCTAGCAGAAACTGACTTCAGGATTAGAATATTTGATTTAAAAAAAAAAAGAGCAAAACACACCAAAAATTCTGTCAACCGTTGGTGTTCATAAGACATGGGATGAATATCTACTATTTACACATGCCATTACGTCTAGGCCTTCTTGAGAAACAAGAGGCCTGCTGCTCACCCTGGATAATCTTTCATGTAGCACACTCACCGTCTGTGCCTCCTCTCAAAGAACAGCCAACAGTGCTATTAGAAAATATTGTTTTCAGTAGGACTGATGTGTTAGAGGCCAAGTTGGATGGAAGCAGGAGCTGCTTTGTGGAATGTATGCTGTATCATAAAGGTGACCTACTATCCTGCTGGCCCATCCTGCCTTCAGAAAAAAAAAAAATCTAGACTATGTGATGTGTTAAGGGCAATTGCCCTTTCTTGGAAATCATGAAGTAGAAAATGCATTAGATTGGAAGATTGAGGCTGGGTCTACTTCCAATTTCTCTGGCCAGCTGAGGGACCTGGGATAAGCCACTTTATTTTCTTGGCCTTTAGCCTTGTCAATGGCAGAATGAAGTGATGACCCAGATGACTGTTACAGTTATCCACAGAAATAAGAAGTATGAACCTGCTCCTTTCTTCCATGAAGTGATTTCTCGTGCCACTTGCGTGAGGCTGGATCCTAGAGAGGAGCTGATAGGAAAAATCTACTCCTCCATTGGATCCCTGTTCATGGGTGCCCCTTGTTACCATCAGCACCAGTAATGATGATACAAGGTCACCCTAAACTATGTCTGTCCTCCTTTCATAGAGAACATTCTGCTGGGCTTGGATAAGCAGCAATTGCAGATAGAAGGTGATTTTAAGAGAACTGTATTAGGGATAAGAAAGATACAATAGCAAGACCTGTTTTATATTATGAATGCAAGTGAAATGCAAGTTATATTTTCAAGGTGAGGTAACCCCAGCCAACTTAAAAAAAAATTACTCTGAGAGAACAGGAAGTGTATATAAAATTGTAAGCAGAATATGTTCTTTGACATACATTTTTTCATAATAATCAGGTTTTAGTATGGGAAACAAAAGCCATTTAGTAACTTTAAAAGAAATGTTAAAACAGTTCCTTGTTACTGACATATCCTTTATATAATGGAAAAGAACTATAAACACATTGTCTTTTTGACAAATTATTTTCAAAAATGGTCATTCTAATTGTTAATGTCTAACAGGTGTGGGCTTACTGCTGGTCAGGATCCTCACTGTGCTATCGGGACTATAATTCCTGCATGTTGTATTTCCCAGGCTTATTCATGTCTCAAACACCAACCTTTAAAGGAGATACATATACTTCATGCAGAGGCCCTTCATTTTGATTTTCTTAGCACTTGTTTCTGAATTTTGAAAATCTACCATTTCAGTTCCAGTGATGTCCATATTCACTGTGTGAGTGGACTTTAATTTGGTCAACCCACTTCAGTAAAAACATCTTAATAGTTACTGGTGATGCAGTGATGGGTGGATTAGTATACCTTGTTAAAATTAATTAAATCATCCAATGTAATTAGTCATCAATTTAACTGACTGGGAGACATGTGGTGTGTCCTGGTTGGTGAGTTGTTTCCTATTTTGCCAATATTGTAAATGTTTTGTAAGGGAGAGTGTGCATTCAGTCTAAATATTCTAGGAGCCGCAAGCAAAATGATTATTGTCTGGAAAAGCTAAGACTTACTGGTCAAATCACTATTGCTTGGAAAGTAAAAGAATTCAATTGGACATAAATGATTATTGTGCCAAGACTGACAATAA